>JAGVVM010003591.1:0-14941 GCA_019149425.1 Psidium friedrichsthalianum
GGCATGTATAAACCCAGATGAGAGGATCCAGAAATACCCCGGAAATAGCATCTTTTACAAGAACTTCTGCCAAACCTGAGAAGCAATCACAAAAAGTCAATGCAAACAGATAATCGTGAGCGTGTCAGCAGCTTCTGGGGCAGACTACTGCAACAAGGAAAGGGGCATAAGACATATCACTAACCTATCAAAACTTAGGCCAAGAGCAGATACATAAGCACAGAACGGCAGTGCACAGCAGGACTTTAATCACACACAAATTAGTAGCCATATGAATTCAACTTTTGAATCTTCTTTCCAATTTACATATGGACATCAGCAAACATGAACATGGGACTATATTGGCAACACGAACAATTTTTTTCATGTCGATTCCTGGAACAACTGAATATAACAAAAAAATTTATAGGTAACAATATGATTCACACAAAGGACACCTTCAGAATGGAAGCAACAAGGCAAAAGATTCATTTGGGAGTTGGGATGGGTTTCTTTTATTGTCCAAAAAGGAATAGGTTGGTCTATGCCACCACAGAAAATCACTTCCCATGAAATTCACAAGCCATAAGCAACATCAATACAATCATATAATTCTGTTAAAAAAGCAGAATCTGGGACATTTAGGCCTTCATTTGACTGAAGCTTCTATGTTACGGAAGAACTTGAGTTCTGTAAATTAATGAGAACAGATTGATACTTGTCATCCCTCCAGCCATTTATTGGTTTACTTGGAAAAGAAGGAACTTAAGGACTTTTCAGAATTTATGTAACTCTTCTAATATTTTGAACTGGTTATGCCACATGGCTTTGAATTTGGGGTTTCAATGGGGCTCACATACATATAGTCTCCCTCCCCCTAGTAGCTTAAGCTCATGGATGGACATTCTCACATAACATTAGAGCCACATACCCCAGAGCCACATACCCCAGGTTTAATTAGCAGGTGTGATTCCCATTATTCAGCCCCACATGCATTCTTCCTGTGGCATTAGTTGTATATGCAAGCGAGAGAGAGTATTAAAGTGTTATCCTACATTGCATGAATGTGGGAGTTTAATGGGCCAAATATACATATAGTCTCCTTTCTTTGAATAGCTTAATCTTTTGTGTTGAACATTCCAACAAATATGAACAGACAGTGGTTTGAAGTTTTAGGTTACTAGAAAAATAACTTCCAAATTTGGACGGTTTGCTATGTCGACTCTCTCTCCACAACCTTGTACATGGGTATGGCATTCAAATAATGGATTTCTCTTTGGTCCCCAAATTCAACTATCTCACTTTAAATCTTCTTCCTTTTTAAAAGAACATCACACAATTTCTTTCCTTTTGGCGAGCTTTCATAAATTTTACTGTATGAAATGAAGTGTCATATTGTTAAACTTGACCGTAATAAGAAGAACTATCACCATTCAAGTAGAAACAAGAAGAAGTTCATGATACATACTGCAATTTGCGATAACATTGAATAGATGCTTCAAGGCTGAGAGAGTTTCCAAATTTAGTTGCTGAGGAGGAACTGATCTCAGCAAAAATCCAAGAATTGAAAAGCCAGAAAGAATATGCATCTGCTGTTGATTTGCTAAATTCTCATCCAGCACACAAGCTATAAGTTCGAAAATTTCAGCTGTTAGGCGCTCTTTCGTGATAGGAACCAGCAATGCATTTTCAAATTCTCCACTTTCCTCCTGTTCATATCTCTCGGACTGTGCTATCAGAGGAAAGAAGACTGACACACCACCAACGCAGTATATTATCTCTTGAAGCAAGCGTCTTGAACATAAGTGTGTCCCAACCATTACAGTCGCTTCAAATAAGTGCCTATCCAATGCATGATCCAACACTGCTGATGCATTAAACAATCTCCTTCCATCACAAGCCTGACAAAGAAAACCAAAACCATTGAATTTGTTAAAGTAAAGACAACGGAGGGTAATAGGAACTCTTTCTATGCAGAGTAGATGACCTGAGCATTAAGTCCAAATACAACTTTGGATGCAAGACCATCTTTAGCATCAAGAATCCCACTTCGTAACTGGTTGTTACTGAAAGGTGCGGTTTCATGGTCGAGGAACGAGTACATATAGCTGGGTCCAAGGGAATAGACACCCTGAACTAGCTCAGGAGTTATAGCATCGTTGAACAAATAAACAGGACCAATCTGACCATGGAAAGGAAACGAACTTCTGGACTCAATAGCACCGTCTTCTTCATTCATGGATAAAGAGACTTTTGCACCAATGGTACAATGTGTCAATTGCTCATTAACTTTTGCATACCTGAATTATGAAATCAGAAAGAAGAGAAAAGAAATGGAAATCAGACAATCTTAAATCCTTGTACATTTACAATTACTAGAACTTTTACATATACATAACATACTATCTTTAGGGTTTTAAAGGGGGGAAAAGCATATACTTTGGTCCGATCATCAACTGTGCCACATGTTTGAATTTCTCACAAAACACAAGATATTTAAGTCCATCGAGTCTAGTCCTGTTAGTCAGCTGTTAAAGTTTTCGGTCAACATTTATGTGGTAAATACTATAGAGATGCTCCACCTCAATTAAAAGTGCCATGTGGACTGCACATCACTCCAAAAAAGCCAAGGTAAACTCAATGTCTGAATTTAAGAAACAAAGAGCAAAAGAAAATAGTAAACCCACAAAAAACAGGAAAGGCTCTTCTACTTCAGCAAAAAACAAAGAACCCAATGAGAACAAGAACCAAGAGGACTAAGCAATGTGAGAGAGAGAGAGGCAATGGGCATGTGAGTTTGTTTTTTCATCTACTTATTTGTGAGGAGCAACTGAAACTTGATTTGCCACATTCCAGGAGAAACCCCACACTATGAATTACCCAATCCTCGAACATGGAAGTTGCTAAAAGAACGAACAACTTCAACAATGAAACGAGGGGAAATAAATTGCAGAATCAACTATCATATATTAGTTGATGTCAACTTTTTGTTTGTTCACTTGGTGGAAGGAGAAGCTTTTACACAAGGTGATAAAAAATGCAAAAACCGAAACAGTCAATTGAAGCAAATCCTCTTACCTTTCAGCAACGCTAAGGACAGTCAACAAAGAAAGGAATAGTCAATAGTATTAACAAAGCAGCAGATCTCTTCTATCGTACATTGACTCACTGTTGTTCGCATCTATTCCTTTAATTGCATGTTATGAAGTAGATCTTTGCTTTGAAAGTGACATGCCCATGTTCCCACATATAATTGACATGTCAACAAAGAAAGGAATAGTTGACAGTATTAACAAAGAAGAAGATCTTTCCTATTGTACATTTGCTTACTGTTGTTCTCATCTACTCCTTTAATTGGATGATATGAAGTAGATGTTTGCTTTTAAAGGGACAGGCCCACGTTCCCACATATAATTAACATGGAGTCCGCATTTCCATCTGCCACATCATCCTCTTGAAGGACAACATTAACAGTAGACTTGAAGTAGCCAGAATTTCACTTAAGCATATAAGATACTTTGATAAAACTGAAAGGTTGGACTAAATTCAAAGGTTTTACCCACAGCCTCTTTTTCTTAATTAAACCTTGTTTCTGATTCACAATCCCGTGTTGCCGAAATGCAATTATGCTTTCATTCATCCGCTACCATATTGATTTGCCAATACAAAGCTATATTGCCTCAATAGTCCTAATTGACAAGAAAACAGGACAATTCTCTCCTAACTTAGCGTTAAGTGGCATTCAGGAGGGTTAACTTCAAAAGATTAACTCAGTAGCTGAAAAAAAAAAAAAAAAACAAGTTGACAGATCAAATGGCCAGTGCAAATGTTTGAAAAGGTCACTGTGTAGTTTAGTCACGGAATTTTAAAAAGGATAATGCCACCGGAATGGAACAGCATTGCACAACATATGCTCGTTGCACATACCCTTACATACCCTTTAACCAAGGCCCTTATAGTTCAGATCACTGGATATAACAGTAAAATCAGATCGACTGGCTCAAGAAACAGCATTTATTATCATCCTTTTAAGTGGTTCAGTTTTACAGTCGACAATATTTTGAGGCTGAAGGGCATATGAACAGGTCTCCTTCACAGCTATCTCCATAGAAGTAAAATCCTTCCCAAGGTAAAAGAAGTACATAACATAAAAATTGGAGGAGGCAAGACCTGCATCTATCAGATGATACAAGATCACCATCCAAGTAACACCGTAAAAGACTACCCCCAGAAAATGCTCTTCCGATGGTGTGTGTTAAGCATAGATGATGCCATTTTTTCTTGACTAAATTAACTGGTAGGCGAACAGACTGTTCCTTAATGTTGACTGACTGCAGAAAAAGTGAACAAGAAATATCAGTGTCAGCTCTGCTTGCACAAAGAACCAAAAAGTTCCATATTCAAAGCATCAATATAGAATGATATCTCACTAGAAATGCTAGTCAAAAAGCATCTTAAGAAATGACTAAGGCAGAAGGAGACATCTCTACCTCATATATCAGCCTATCCTTTGAAAGTAGAGCCACACAACCTCTTCCATTTTCTGTGAGAAAACTAAAAAGACTCATTGCTCCATTTCTAGGAAATTCTTCTACCCTAAGCCAACATGAAAAAGAGAAGCCCTTATTAAGAGGCCACTGTATAGGTGATCTGATCTGGATACCCTGCTTTGAAACAAAAAGGCAAAAAGATCCGTTAATATATCTGGACATATACCATGAATGCTTAATGACACAAGAAAAGTGATCAAGCCTAGATGAATTTGTACACTTATCGCACAACAGTCCATCAAGCTACATGCTTATCTTTTCCTGGCCTACTTCTCTCCACCATGTTGCATGATGGGGAATATATGAAATGTGCTGGTCCACACAATGCATCCAATGGATCTAAGATGACGAGCCTGAATTAATCCAAACATAGGAACGACAGAGATTCATAAGTGAATCATGAAAGACACCTATCTTTTTTAATTGAAAAAAGTCCCATTTGAGTGGAGCTTGACCACATTTTATTTATATCACGTGATAATGATTTGCTCTGCCAACAAACAATAATACTAAAGAACCTAGACGAATTCTATTCCTATGGATAGGAAATCCAATAAAGAAATTAAGGAATCCTATCAAGACAACTTTCTTAAAGCTTAAGTGGTAAGATATAGGCCTGATTTGATACTGATATGCTCTAATACTCCTCGCGTGGAGCCTTGTATTTGGCCTAACACTAGGGTAGAAATTAACTATCTTTAGGATGCAAAAGAGTCTTGAGAGACTTGAATGCAAGACATCATGCTCTAATAATTTGAGAATTTTGTGACAATGCCAATTGCTCTAAAAGCTTAAGCAGTTAGATGAAAGCGAGGTTTAGCATTTAAATGCTCCAAAAAGAATCAGGTCCTCAGATGAGTACAGCAGATTTACCGTCCCATTCAATGCAAACTACGTGCTCCCCAAGTGACACACATCACAAAGAAAATGGTCCCTACCCATTTCATCAAAAAGGAGAAAAGCACAGAAAGGAAAAAACAGCAAAAAGACAAATGTCTCCAATGGAAAATAGCCCGCCCATATTAACCAAATAAAGAGCCAGCATCATTCACAACTAGTACGTTGTTCTCTTCACCAATAAATCCGCTATCACTTCAGTTTCTCTCTGCATGAGGAACCATGATTGGGCAAGGACAATATTTCTCTCCTATCACATGCTGATCCTATATTCCATGATGGGTAGACCCAGCATTAGGCAACAAATAGAGTTGACAACCTAATCCATTAGCGCGACTATTCTCTTCATATCTTCCAATGATTGCAGTACACACTTACAGAATCACCATCGCTGAGGTCAAAAAAGGCAGTTGGTCCCCTCTCATTTAGCATTGATAGAACACTAGTCAACAGTAATGAACAATACTGCTGCCGGGCTCCAACTTTCTCACTGCGAAGAAGAGCAAAAATTTTACGAATATCCTTGCCAGATTGCTGTGACCACCAATGACCTGAATCAACTGGGCAATCCGCATGATAACATGATCATCATCTTCTTGAGAAAACCAGTTGAGAAGAAAAATGAGCATTCCCACTCTGACGCAGGAAGCTCGGTTCGAGATGGAATCTCTAAGTAATAGCTGAAAAGTATTAAGCCCATGATGACGCAAAGAAGCACTGCTCTGCCCAACCACAAAAAATATGGTAGAAAACATTAATTACTTGCAATAACTATGTATATAAGGCTATAAGGCTTCACAATAACAATGTAAATAGCCCCTTATTCACTAAGTCTGAGGAGATTATACTACCAACCTTCCGCAGAACGCTGAGATAAAGTATGATCACATCTTCGTTCTGGGTCAAAGCAAATGAAAAGCAAAAAATCATGCCTTAGAAGCAGGAGCATTGAAACTCATTTTAAGTAATTTCTTGCGACTTTCTAAAAACAGAGGCATCACTGAGTCACCTTGACAATAAAGTTAGACTTCACATCAAATCTTCCATCTACAAGCATATCAAGGAGAGCACTTAGGAGTGCTTCACTGGGCTGCCATTGACAGAAGTCCAGTAGCAAACTTTGCAGTGTCTTGTAACCGCTACCAACAAGCGCTCTGAATGCAATCTGCGCAAATGAAGAGATGAATTCAATAGCAGAACAACCTAGCAATTAGAAGTTCTTGCACAAGGATTATTTCTTCTGCCGGTGGGAAAATATAGTATAAAGAAAGATTTTGTCAAATCAACAAAATGAATATGCTCAGATTAGAAACCATACTTATATATAGGTCATTTTCGAAATACCTACCTTAAAACACATTGAAAATGACCTACTCATTTTTCGGATATACATGAAAACAACTTTATTGTTCTATGAATGGATATTACCGGTGATCAGCGATCATTAAACATATGCCAAATCGATTGTCCTAATGAGAAAAACATAGTCATTTCATGAAATCCAAATACAAGTAGGTTGAACATTTCGCACCCACACCTTGGTCAGGTTTCACAAAAATGATGTGCCTGCATGAGCATAAATGGGCAAAGTATGACCTGGAACTGTAAAACTGTTGTCCTCACCACACTCAATGTTCAAATGATTCCATCAAACCTCAGTTTTATTAACAGGATCCGAAATGATCAATACTCTTCCTGAAGGCCCTTTACAATAAGGAAGGATTAGAAGCTACTAAATCCAGAGTTAGGTATTCCAAATATTTCCATCCATGAGGAACAGAAACGTCATTGATGTGCCATCAAGGTAAAAAACTATTGGGGTTCACGCTAATTGAAATTTCCTTTCTAATCAAATATTATGAGATCGTTAAATTTCTTCAAGTAAGATCATTCACTAAATACAGTTGAGATATTAACACCTATCAAGAGATAATGAGAACACAATCCTCTATTCTCTGAAGGAACCGCCCAATTAGATTAATATTATTACTTAAAGCACAGAATTCCTAATTTATCCCCAACAGCATTCCTACTACTTTACAGACTGTAAAGTAGGAATGCTGTTGGGGATAAATTAGGAATTCTGTGCTTTAAGTAATAATATTAATCTAATTGGGCGGTTCCTTCAGAGAATAGAGGATTGTGTTCTCATTATCTCTTGATAGGTGTTTAATATCTCAACTGTATTAGTGAATGATCTTACTTGAAGAAATTTAACGATCTCATAATATTTTGATTAGAAAGGAAATTTCAATTAGCGTGAACCCCAATAGTTTTTTACCTTGATGGCACATCAATGACGTTTCTGTTCCTCATGGATGGAAATATTTGGAATACCTAACTCTGGATTTAGTAGCTTCTAATCCTTCCTTATTGTAAAGGGCCTTCAGGAAGAGTATTGATCATTTCGGATCCTGTTAATAAAACTGAGGTTTGATGGAATCATTTGAACATTGAGTGTGGTGAGGACAACAGTTTTACAGTTCCAGGTCATACTTTGCCCATTTATGCTCATGCAGGCACATCATTTTTGTGAAACCTGACCAAGGTGTGGTGCGAAATGTTCAACCTACTTGTATTTGGATTTCATGAAATGACTATGTTTTTCTCATTAGGACAATCGATTTGGCATATGTTTAATGATCGCTGATCACCGGTAATATCCATTCATAGAACAATAAAGTTGTTTTCATGTATATCCGAAAAATGAGTAGGTCATTTTCAATGTGTTTTAAGGTAGGTATTTCGAAAATGACCTATATATAAGTATGGTTTCTAATCTGAGCATATTCATTTTGTTGATTTGACAAAATCTTTCTTTATACTATATTTTCCCACCCGGCAGAAGAAATAATCCTTGTGCAAGAACTTCTAATTGCTAGGTTGTTCTGCTATTGAATTCATCTCTTCATTTGCGCAGATTGCATTCAGAGCGCTTGTTGGTAGCGGTTACAAGACACTGCAAAGTTTGCTACTGGACTTCTGTCAATGGCAGCCCAGTGAAGCACTCCTAAGTGCTCTCCTTGATATGCTTGTAGATGGAAGATTTGATGTGAAGTCTAACTTTATTGTCAAGGTGACTCAGTGATGCCTCTGTTTTTAGAAAGTCGCAAGAATTACTTAAAATGAGTTTCAATGCTCCTGCTTCTAAGGCATGATTTTTTGCTTTTCATTTGCTTTGACCCAGAACGAAGATGTGATCATACTTTATCTCAGCGTTCTGCGGAAGGTTGGTAGTATAATCTCCTCAGACTTAGTGAATAAGGGGCTATTTACATTGTTATTGTGAAGCCTTATAGCCTTATATACATAGTTATTGCAAGTAATTAATGTTTTCTACCATATTTTTTGTGGTTGGGCAGAGCAGTGCTTCTTTGCGTCATCATGGGCTTAATACTTTTCAGCTATTACTTAGAGATTCCATCTCGAACCGAGCTTCCTGCGTCAGAGTGGGAATGCTCATTTTTCTTCTCAACTGGTTTTCTCAAGAAGATGATGATCATGTTATCATGCGGATTGCCCAGTTGATTCAGGTCATTGGTGGTCACAGCATATCTGGCAAGGATATTCGTAAAATTTTTGCTCTTCTTCGCAGTGAGAAAGTTGGAGCCCGGCAGCAGTATTGTTCATTACTGTTGACTAGTGTTCTATCAATGCTAAATGAGAGGGGACCAACTGCCTTTTTTGACCTCAGCGATGGTGATTCTGTAAGTGTGTACTGCAATCATTGGAAGATATGAAGAGAATAGTCGCGCTAATGGATTAGGTTGTCAACTCTATTTGTTGCCTAATTGCTGGGTCTACCCATCATGGAATATAGGATCAGCATGTGATAGGAGAGAAATATTGTCCTTGCCCAATCATGGCTTCCTCATGCAGAGAGAAACTGAGTGATAGCGGATTTATTGGTGAAGAGAACAACGTACTAGTTGTGAATGATGCTGGCTCTTTATTTGGTTAATATGGGCGGGCTATTTTCCATTGGAGACATTTGTCTTTTTGCTGTTTTTTCCTTTCTGTGCTTTTTCTCCTTTTTTGATGAAATGGGTAGGGACCATTTTCTTTGTGATGTGTGTCACTTGGGGAGCACGTAGTTTGCATTGAATGGGACGGTAAATCTGCTGTACTCATCTGAGGACCTGATTCTTTTTGGAGCATTTAAATGCTAAACCTCGCTTTCATCTAACTGCTTAAGCTTTTAGAGCAATTGGCATTGTCACAAAATTCTCAAATTATTAGAGCATGATGTCTTGCATTCAAGTCTCTCAAGACTCTTTTGCATCCTAAAGATAGTTAATTTCTACCCTAGTGTTAGGCCAAATACAAGGCTCCACGCGAGGAGTATTAGAGCATATCAGTATCAAATCAGGCCTATATCTTACCACTTAAGCTTTAAGAAAGTTGTCTTGATAGGATTCCTTAATTTCTTTATTGGATTTCCTATCCATAGGAATAGAATTCGTCTAGGTTCTTTAGTATTATTGTTTGTTGGCAGAGCAAATCATTATCATGTGATATAAATAAAATGTGGTCAAGCTCCACTCAAATGGGACTTTTTTTCAATTAAAAAAGATAGGTGTCTTTCATGATTCACTTATGAATCTCTGTCGTTCCTATGTTTGGATTAATTCAGGCTCGTCATCTTAGATCCATTGGATGCATTGTGTGGACCAGCACATTTCATATATTCCCCATCATGCAACATGGTGGAGAGAAGTAGGCCAGGAAAAGATAAGCATGTAGCTTGATGGACTGTTGTGCGATAAGTGTACAAATTCATCTAGGCTTGATCACTTTTCTTGTGTCATTAAGCATTCATGGTATATGTCCAGATATATTAACTGATCTTTTTGCCTTTTTGTTTCAAAGCAGGGTATCCAGATCAGATCACCTATACAGTGGCCTCTTAATAAGGGCTTCTCTTTTTCATGTTGGCTTAGGGTAGAAGAATTTCCTAGAAATGGAGCAATGAGTCTTTTTAGTTTTCTCACAGAAAATGGAAGAGGTTGTGTGGCTCTACTTTCAAAGGATAGGCTGATATATGAGGTAGAGATGTCTCCTTCTGCCTTAGTCATTTCTTAAGATGCTTTTTGACTAGCATTTCTAGTGAGATATCATTCTATATTGATGCTTTGAATATGGAACTTTTTGGTTCTTTGTGCAAGCAGAGCTGACACTGATATTTCTTGTTCACTTTTTCTGCAGTCAGTCAACATTAAGGAACAGTCTGTTCGCCTACCAGTTAATTTAGTCAAGAAAAAATGGCATCATCTATGCTTAACACACACCATCGGAAGAGCATTTTCTGGGGGTAGTCTTTTACGGTGTTACTTGGATGGTGATCTTGTATCATCTGATAGATGCAGGTCTTGCCTCCTCCAATTTTTATGTTATGTACTTCTTTTACCTTGGGAAGGATTTTACTTCTATGGAGATAGCTGTGAAGGAGACCTGTTCATATGCCCTTCAGCCTCAAAATATTGTCGACTGTAAAACTGAACCACTTAAAAGGATGATAATAAATGCTGTTTCTTGAGCCAGTCGATCTGATTTTACTGTTATATCCAGTGATCTGAACTATAAGGGCCTTGGTTAAAGGGTATGTAAGGGTATGTGCAACGAGCATATGTTGTGCAATGCTGTTCCATTCCGGTGGCATTATCCTTTTTAAAATTCCGTGACTAAACTACACAGTGACCTTTTCAAACATTTGCACTGGCCATTTGATCTGTCAACTTGTTTTTTTTTTTTTTTTCAGCTACTGAGTTAATCTTTTGAAGTTAACCCTCCTGAATGCCACTTAACGCTAAGTTAGGAGAGAATTGTCCTGTTTTCTTGTCAATTAGGACTATTGAGGCAATATAGCTTTGTATTGGCAAATCAATATGGTAGCGGATGAATGAAAGCATAATTGCATTTCGGCAACACGGGATTGTGAATCAGAAACAAGGTTTAATTAAGAAAAAGAGGCTGTGGGTAAAACCTTGAATTTAGTCCAACCTTTCAGTTTTATCAAAGTATCTTATATGCTTAAGTGAAATTCTGGCTACTTCAAGTCTACTGTTAATGTTGTCCTTCAAGAGGATGATGTGGCAGATGGAAATGCGGACTCCATGTTAATTATATGTGGGAACGTGGGCCTGTCCCTTTAAAAGCAAACATCTACTTCATATCATCCAATTAAAGGAGTAGATGAGAACAACAGTAAGCAAATGTACAATAGGAAAGATCTTCTTCTTTGTTAATACTGTCAACTATTCCTTTCTTTGTTGACATGTCAATTATATGTGGGAACATGGGCATGTCACTTTCAAAGCAAAGATCTACTTCATAACATGCAATTAAAGGAATAGATGCGAACAACAGTGAGTCAATGTACGATAGAAGAGATCTGCTGCTTTGTTAATACTATTGACTATTCCTTTCTTTGTTGACTGTCCTTAGCGTTGCTGAAAGGTAAGAGGATTTGCTTCAATTGACTGTTTCGGTTTTTGCATTTTTTATCACCTTGTGTAAAAGCTTCTCCTTCCACCAAGTGAACAAACAAAAAGTTGACATCAACTAATATATGATAGTTGATTCTGCAATTTATTTCCCCTCGTTTCATTGTTGAAGTTGTTCGTTCTTTTAGCAACTTCCATGTTCGAGGATTGGGTAATTCATAGTGTGGGGTTTCTCCTGGAATGTGGCAAATCAAGTTTCAGTTGCTCCTCACAAATAAGTAGATGAAAAAACAAACTCACATGCCCATTGCCTCTCTCTCTCTCACATTGCTTAGTCCTCTTGGTTCTTGTTCTCATTGGGTTCTTTGTTTTTTGCTGAAGTAGAAGAGCCTTTCCTGTTTTTTGTGGGTTTACTATTTTCTTTTGCTCTTTGTTTCTTAAATTCAGACATTGAGTTTACCTTGGCTTTTTTGGAGTGATGTGCAGTCCACATGGCACTTTTAATTGAGGTGGAGCATCTCTATAGTATTTACCACATAAATGTTGACCGAAAACTTTAACAGCTGACTAACAGGACTAGACTCGATGGACTTAAATATCTTGTGTTTTGTGAGAAATTCAAACATGTGGCACAGTTGATGATCGGACCAAAGTATATGCTTTTCCCCCCTTTAAAACCCTAAAGATAGTATGTTATGTATATGTAAAAGTTCTAGTAATTGTAAATGTACAAGGATTTAAGATTGTCTGATTTCCATTTCTTTTCTCTTCTTTCTGATTTCATAATTCAGGTATGCAAAAGTTAATGAGCAATTGACACATTGTACCATTGGTGCAAAAGTCTCTTTATCCATGAATGAAGAAGACGGTGCTATTGAGTCCAGAAGTTCGTTTCCTTTCCATGGTCAGATTGGTCCTGTTTATTTGTTCAACGATGCTATAACTCCTGAGCTAGTTCAGGGTGTCTATTCCCTTGGACCCAGCTATATGTACTCGTTCCTCGACCATGAAACCGCACCTTTCAGTAACAACCAGTTACGAAGTGGGATTCTTGATGCTAAAGATGGTCTTGCATCCAAAGTTGTATTTGGACTTAATGCTCAGGTCATCTACTCTGCATAGAAAGAGTTCCTATTACCCTCCGTTGTCTTTACTTTAACAAATTCAATGGTTTTGGTTTTCTTTGTCAGGCTTGTGATGGAAGGAGATTGTTTAATGCATCAGCAGTGTTGGATCATGCATTGGATAGGCACTTATTTGAAGCGACTGTAATGGTTGGGACACACTTATGTTCAAGACGCTTGCTTCAAGAGATAATATACTGCGTTGGTGGTGTGTCAGTCTTCTTTCCTCTGATAGCACAGTCCGAGAGATATGAACAGGAGGAAAGTGGAGAATTTGAAAATGCATTGCTGGTTCCTATCACGAAAGAGCGCCTAACAGCTGAAATTTTCGAACTTATAGCTTGTGTGCTGGATGAGAATTTAGCAAATCAACAGCAGATGCATATTCTTTCTGGCTTTTCAATTCTTGGATTTTTGCTGAGATCAGTTCCTCCTCAGCAACTAAATTTGGAAACTCTCTCAGCCTTGAAGCATCTATTCAATGTTATCGCAAATTGCAGTATGTATCATGAACTTCTTCTTGTTTCTACTTGAATGGTGATAGTTCTTCTTATTACGGTCAAGTTTAACAATATGACACTTCATTTCATACAGTAAAATTTATGAAAGCTCGCCAAAAGGAAAGAAATTGTGTGATGTTCTTTTAAAAAGGAAGAAGATTTAAAGTGAGATAGTTGAATTTGGGGACCAAAGAGAAATCCATTATTTGAATGCCATACCCATGTACAAGGTTGTGGAGAGAGAGTCGACATAGCAAACCGTCCAAATTTGGAAGTTATTTTTCTAGTAACCTAAAACTTCAAACCACTGTCTGTTCATATTTGTTGGAATGTTCAACACAAAAGATTAAGCTATTCAAAGAAAGGAGACTATATGTATATTTGGCCCATTAAACTCCCACATTCATGCAATGTAGGATAACACTTTAATACTCTCTCTCGCTTGCATATACAACTAATGCCACAGGAAGAATGCATGTGGGGCTGAATAATGGGAATCACACCTGCTAATTAAACCTGGGGTATGTGGCTCTGGGGTATGTGGCTCTAATGTTATGTGAGAATGTCCATCCATGAGCTTAAGCTACTAGGGGGAGGGAGACTATATGTATGTGAGCCCCATTGAAACCCCAAATTCAAAGCCATGTGGCATAACCAGTTCAAAATATTAGAAGAGTTACATAAATTCTGAAAAGTCCTTAAGTTCCTTCTTTTCCAAGTAAACCAATAAATGGCTGGAGGGATGACAAGTATCAATCTGTTCTCATTAATTTACAGAACTCAAGTTCTTCCGTAACATAGAAGCTTCAGTCAAATGAAGGCCTAAATGTCCCAGATTCTGCTTTTTTAACAGAATTATATGATTGTATTGATGTTGCTTATGGCTTGTGAATTTCATGGGAAGTGATTTTCTGTGGTGGCATAGACCAACCTATTCCTTTTTGGACAATAAAAGAAACCCATCCCAACTCCCAAATGAATCTTTTGCCTTGTTGCTTCCATTCTGAAGGTGTCCTTTGTGTGAATCATATTGTTACCTATAAATTTTTTTGTTATATTCAGTTGTTCCAGGAATCGACATGAAAAAAATTGTTCGTGTTGCCAATATAGTCCCATGTTCATGTTTGCTGATGTCCATATGTAAATTGGAAAGAAGATTCAAAAGTTGAATTCATATGGCTACTAATTTGTGTGTGATTAAAGTCCTGCTGTGCACTGCCGTTCTGTGCTTATGTATCTGCTCTTGGCCTAAGTTTTGATAGGTTAGTGATATGTCTTATGCCCCTTTCCTTGTTGCAGTAGTCTGCCCCAGAAGCTGCTGACACGCTCACGATTATCTGTTTGCATTGACTTTTTGTGATTGCTTCTCAGGTTTGGCAGAAGTTCTTGTAAAAGATGCTATTTCCGGGGTATTTCTGGATCCTCTCATCTGGGTTTATACAGCGTAA
>JAGVVM010003593.1:0-10723 GCA_019149425.1 Psidium friedrichsthalianum
ATACACAGAGGTCTTTAGAATGTGACCTGAGTATTCTACATATGACTTTTGCTGATCTTAAAACCCTGGGTGCCGAGCACTCTACCTCTTTTTTACCTTTCGATCATGTGCATTCTGGATGTATTTAGTAGGGCTGCCTGTGGAAGGAAAACGGAGGAGGTTATAATCAGTATCCGCTGGGATTGCGAACTGTGGAAGTAAGTATGAAAAAACATAACTAACTAAGAAATCAAAGGGGGTCTTAAATTTTTACTCCTGGAGGGGGGGGGGAGGGGGGGTCCAAGGGCATGTCCGCTATGTTTGAGCTTAGAAAGAAGAGTCCCCGCAAAGTAGAGAAATGGCGTTAATCCGTAGATTCCCATTGTGCTTGAATTTGGATTAATTTTCGTCAAGGGAGACATCCGGAAAATTTCAGCTGATTTTATGTGTATGACAATACTACCACCTATTGCATTGCGACTCTTGCAGACAAATGGGTCGCTTATGCATCAAAAGTTGCCCAATTAAAAAAACTATTAATGAATTCCCAAAATACTTTTTTGAAGAGGCATTTGGCAGACAGTGAGGGAACCAGTTCTAACGGGTCATAGGTTGAGAGCTGAGATGAACATACAACAACCCTTTCTGGCAATAAAAGAGTAACAAAGGAAAAAATAAAGAGAACAAAAAAAAACGTGACGGGATGTTTGCCCACGGGCCTCCTAAAATAGCACTATTGTGTGGGGAAATGTGGTCAAGGCAGGGGGGGCTTATTGTCTAGCTCTGCACGAAAGAAACCAATATCTCACGATGAGTACTACCAAAAACTCGACTACACGGGACACAGAGTTTGCTCCGAAGGGAGCAATGATGAAGAAAAGGAGGTGAAAAAGGGGCTCCTGTTTCATACAAAGATAAGAGTAAAGGTATAATCAATAAGAGGTGCAAGGAGAGTTTAGAAACTATTACCTCGAAAGGGGAAGATCCGTGGGAATACTCCCTCCCTATTAGCAACCTAGAACCTATTGCGCTCTTGCTTATTAGAACTCCGCTTCCATTTCCAGCTGCTAAGCCAGTAATGATGCCTCTTTGAATACGAAGTCAGTAAGAATAGCAAAATTCAGAGTGACTAAAATAGGTTATATAGGAAAATCGAATATGAAACTATATGAGATGTTTTGGCAAGAAATAAGCCAAGCCGCAAGTGGTTTACTGGAGACCGCTATACCTATTTACTGATGTGGCAACACTCTTGTTAATGCCGTAGAGGAATCAACAATACGGGCTTTGGTGGTTTGCCCTAAAAAGTCACCATGTTACAAATGAGTCTACTTGCTTGGAACTGTCAAGGGTTGGGCACACCCTTGATGGTTCAGGCTCTCAGAGCTATTATGGTTCGAGAAAGGCCTAGTTTGGTATTCTTGTGTGAAACAAAAAATAGAGAAGATGTGATCCTAAGGGTGAAAAAGAGACTCTTGATGTAGAAACACCTCGTGGTTAATCCTATAGGGATTGGAGGTGGATTGGCTCTTTTTGGAAGGAGGAAGCTGAGGTCTTGATCTACACAGCTACGGAACAATATATTGATCTGAAATACACAGATCCCACCATGAAAATCCCATTTAGAGTCACCTTTGTCTATGCACTAGCAACATACAAGGAGAGAATAATCATGTGGGATGAAATTAGACAACTCAGATTTATGTGTGACCTCCCATAGGTCTAAATTGAAGACTTTAATAAGACTCTTTATCACTAGGAAAAGTAGTAGGAAGAAGAGAATATGAGAACTATCAAATGCAAACTTTTTAAAGAACTGCTTGACTCTTGAGGCATGATGAACTTGGAAAGCAAAGGATGTGCATTTATCTGGTCAAACAACAGAGAAGATGGGTAGATGGTTAAAAAAAAGACTTGACAAGGCTGTGTGTAACTTAGATTGGAGATTGACGTCCCCCCTAGCTAAAGCTTTTGCCCTACCTATAATTGGGTTTGATCACAGTCCAATAGTTGTATCCCTAACTAAGAAAAGAAGCAAAAGAAAAACCTTCAGATTTGAGGCTTTCTGGATGGAGAATGTAGAATGTTGCAGTGTTATTAAAGAAGCTTTGGAAAGGGCTGAGAGATCTAGTGGAGAACTGGTCCATAAAATAAATATGTCTCTATAGCCCTAGAATCTTGGAGCAAAAGATGCTTTCCCAACTGTCTGAAGTAGATAGAGGAATTGAAACGGGAACTAGAGGCTTTAACCAATGAGTCTCACTCCAATCAGCACACATCGAGTAGAAAAGACATTTTAAACCAGATTGAGGATCTCTAGAGAAGGGAAGAGAAGTATTGGAGTCTCAGATCTAGAATTAACTAGCTGAAATGGGGGGGGGGTAAAAAATACTGTTAACAATAAAAGAGAAACTGTCTTATTTCTGATAACAAAATAAGTACTTATAGGTTTAACCCTAGCCTAGTATAATTACATAACTAACCCCAACTTACTAATACATCTAAAATAACAAACCAACACTCCCCCTCAAGTTGGAGCATACATATCAAATAGGCCTAACTTATGACAAATATATAAAACTCGTCCACGTCGAAGAAGCTTTATGAAGATGTCCGCTAGTTGCTCTTCAGAATGTGTGTGCACCAACTGTATGTTCCCACAGTTCACCTTTTCCCGAACAAAATGACAATCCACCTCTATATGCTTCGTTCGCTCATGGAACACTGGATTGCTAGCAATATGAATAGCAGATTGATTGTCACAACAAAGAATAGATGATCTGCTCTTCAGAATGTGTGTGCACCAACTGTATGTTCCCACAGTTCACCTTTTCCCGAACAAAATGACAATCCACCTCTATATGCTTCGTTCGCTCGTGGAACACTGGATTGCTAGCAATATGAATAGCAGATTGATTGTCACAACAAAGAATAGATGATCCGGTCATAGGCAGTCCAATCTCAGCTAACAACATACGAACCCATTGAAGTTCACCTGTAACATTAGCCATAGCACGATGCTCAGCCTCTGCACTAGATCGAGAAATAACAGACTGCTTCTTACTTTTCCTCGATACAAGATTACTACCAAGGAAAACACAGTATCCCGAAGTAGACCGACGATCCATAGGACAACTAGCCCAATCTGCATCAGAATATCCTATCACCTCCAAAGACTTAGGATTAGAATAACCAACTATATGAAGATGACCCTGATTATAGAACACAAGTCCTTGACCCGGAGCTCCCTTCAAATATTGAACAATTTGTAAAGCGGCTTGTCAATGAGTGGTACGAGGAGAGCTCATAAATTGACTCACCACATTAACAGCAAATGAAATATTTGGACGAATAATGGTAAGATAATTCAACTTGCCTACTAACCGGTGATACTTCTCTGGATCATGAAGAAGTTCTCTATTTTCATTATCAAGTCTCATTCCATGGTCCATAAATGTGTCACTAGGTTTAGCATCATGTAATCTAACCTCCTTAAGAATGTCAAGAGTATACTTTTGTTGAGAGAGAGTAATACTGCCATTAGCATAGGCAGCTTCAATGCCAAGAAAATATCGAAGACAACCTAAATCTTTAGTGTTAAACTCTTTTTGTAGAAACTGCTTGAGTCGTTGTATACCTTCGACATCACTACCCGTGACAATTATATCATCAACATAGACAACTAGAATAACACACCTCTTTGAAGATGACATACTAAATACTGAGTGATCTACACTACACCGATGCATGCCAAAAGTGATGACCGCATCACTGAAGCGGCCAAACCAAGCACGAGGAGATTGTTTAAGTCCATAAAGAGCTTTTTGCAATCGGCGTACCTTCTCCCCCTGAGCAACAAACCCAGGTAGTTGCTCCGTATATACTTCCTCGTGAAGATCACCATGAAGGAATGCATTCTTGACATCAAGCTGATGAAGAGTCCACTGAGACCAAGCAGCCAAGGAAATAACGATGCAGACATAAGGAATTTTGGCTACCGAAGAAAATGTCTCATCATAGTAAATACCATAAGTTTGAGTATAGCCTTTGCCACAATACGCACTTTCAAGCGCTCAACTGGACCATTTGGATGGTGTTTGATAACAAAGACCCAGCGACAACCCACCAATTGTTTATTAGCTGGCAACGGAACCAGTTCCCAAGTATTATTATGATGTAATGCAGCCATCTCCTCCTCCATAGCATGAGCCCAATCTAGATGGGCCAAAGCCTCCTGCACACTACTCGGCACAAACACAGATGCAAGGGATGACATAAAGGCAGACATCTGAGGGCTTAAGTTATAATAAGAAATAAAATTAGAAAGAGGATACCGAGACCGAGTACGGTGAGCAATAGGAGAGCTGACAGGAGACGGTGGAAGAGGATTAGAAGCTTGGACCCAAGATGGTGGTGTAACGCTCGCTGGTGGAGAGGTATGGCCCCAGACAGGTCGAGGACCATGCATATAAACCTGAAGAGGAGTCGGTGCTGGTGATCCTAAATCTGGTGGAACATCATTAGAAGTAACAGATGGTGGCTCTAGCTGAAACGTAGGTGCGGAGGATGGCAGAATATCCATAGTTAATGATTCATGACAATGAACATCACTAAAAAATGCTCGATCCTCAAAGAAGGTCACATCAGCAGAAATATACTCCCGACGACGAGTAAGACTATGACAAACATAATTTTTTTAGGTACAAGAGTAACCTACGAATACACATTTTTCAGCACGAGGTGATAATTTATCCAACCTAAGAGATAAGGAATGGACAAAACAGACACATCCACAAATACGAGGACGGATAGACCACAAAGGACAATCAGGATGAAGAAAAGTATGAGGAATAGCTCCTTTCAAAATAGAGGAGAGAAGATGATTAATAAGATGACATGCTGTAAGAAGAGCATAGCTCCATAAGGACTTAGGCATATGAGTGTGAAGAAGTAGACAACGGGCAACATCCAACAAATGACGGTTCTTATGTTCGGCAACCCCATTTTGTTGCGGAGTATGAACACAAGAACTTTGATGTAAAATGCCATGAGATTCAAGAAAGGGAATGAAGGTAGAAGAAGAAAAATATTCACGAGCATTGTCTGTACACAAACATTTAACAGAATAATTATACTGAGTACGAACTTCATTATAGAATTGGTGAAAAGAATGGAAAACTTCAGTACGATCTTTTATTAAATATAACCAAGTGGTACGAGTATAGTCATCAATAAAGATGACAAAATATCGAAGACCAAATGAAGACTCTCGGCTAGGACCCCACACATCAGAGTGGACTAACTCAAATGGTTGGGAAGCACAACTTGAAACACAAGGGGAAAAAGACACATGATGGTGTTTACCTAACTCACACGTTTCACAATTGAATCGAAGACCTGAACTAGACACAAAAGGAAAACATCGGAGTACGTCTGCTGATGGGTGACCAAGGCGACAATATAATCGATAAGGATCATCCATAGTTTTATTCTAAACTGTTGTCGCAGTAGCAATAATCTCAGGGTCCAGGATGTACAATCCACCAACCTCACGCCCACCACCTATTCGGCGTCCAGTCTTCCGATCCTGAAGAGCACAAGAAGACGAAGAAAAGATAATATTGCAATTAAGATTACGGGTAATAAAATTGATAGACAAAAGATTGTAAGGAAAATGCGGAATATGGTAAACAAGAGGTAAGAAGACAAAAGAACTCAATGATACAAACCTATACCAGTTACTTTAGACTGAGAACCATCCGCTAAGGTGACTGATGTAGAAGGAACAAACGAAGTGGATGTAAGAAGATGAGAATCACCAGTCATATGATGAGTGGCCCCTGAGTCAATAACCCAAGAATGAGGAGCAGATGTACTGGACAATAGACAAGTAGGATCATTGTGCTGTGCTAAAGTAGCAATAGGACCAGAGATAGCATCACTCGTACTTTATCGTGCTTTGACCAACTCATCATATTCTGCATGAGTAATATTTACCATACTCTGTCCAGTAGAGGATCCATGTGAATGAGTCCAAGGTTCAGCATCAACAAAGCATGTAGACCTCGTAACTCAGGATGAAGATCATAACAGTAATTAATAGTATGTCCAAAAAGTTGGCAATGAGTACAAAAACTGTTCGTTCGACCATCACCATGAGCTCATTTAGAAACATTATTACCATCACCCTGAATAACACTTCGGCCTTGAGGACCACGACCACGACCACGGTAAGAACTGTCAAAACTCCAATGTCCACGACCACCAACACGACCACGAGTCCCTTGACTTCCACGAGCTACCATAGCACTACTGTCTGATATTGTTGAAGTCTTAGGACTAGAGGTGTAACGAGCAGCTTGAGAATACACTTTTTCAATGGACGGAAGAATGCAATAAGAGGTAATTTGTTGTCGAAGAGCATTGCGATCTGGATCAAGACCACGGAGAAAAAGCACAGTTATCATGTCCGCTTCTCGTTGTTGCATCTGAGTAATTGTGGTAGCCGGCGAAAAATAAAACTTGAGACACTGATACAAAGACGCAAATCGAGCATAATATTCTGCCAGCCCAGCATCACTAATTTTGGCTTTAAATAAAGCCTCCCACATATCACAAACTCGACTCATATTATTCTGCCCAGAATACAGTAAAGAGCACTTTGTCCATACTTCACAGGCTGTTGCACAATTCATAAAAAGGCGGCGAACAGATTCAGCCATACTTCTCCATAAAAGTATGCGCAAAGTAGCATCGATATACTTCCATTCTTCTAGACTGACTGAATCTTCATGTGGTTCTTCTTCAAGCCATCTAGATTGGTGATTGGAATAAATAAAGGTAGAAATGGCCATTGACCAAAAAGGATAATTGGTACCGTCCAACTTGATCAAGGTATTGTGTAAACCTGTTATAGTATGATATGGAGCAAAAGATACTGAACTCGAAGAAGCACTAAGGGGGCCTAACCCCGAAATATTAGACGGAGAACTTGATGAACCAGAAGACATCTCCACAGACCACTAATCACTGGGATACCAAACTTGACCCGTATACTTACTATATCACTTCTTCGAGTATCCACACGTCATTTCAAATTTAGAACACCAAAAATAGAAAACTGACACTTCAGAACATCAAATCCAGCCAAAAAACAGCACCTTTAGATTCGATGCTCCTTCTTTCACCACCACCAGCACTAAATTCACTACTACTAGCACTAAACCAGTCAAAAAAACAGCACCAAATTCACTACCGCAGATCAACGAAATCAGCAATACACCACCTATCAACGAAAAATCCATTCACAATAGCCACACTGAGTATCTATAAACCCAAGCACAGTAGCACAATTAGCAAATCCCCTCACGGATCATCCCAACAGCACAATCAGCACATTTAGCACATTCACGAGAGCATAATCACAGCAGCACAATTAGCAAATCCCACTCACGGATCATCCCAGCAGCACAATCAGCACATTTAGCACATTCATGAGAGCGCAAGAGACTTCGACCTCAACTACTCAGCCTCGGGCATCTCTTGGTTTGGACGAATCCCCCTTGGGGTCGCTTGGGCTGGGCGACTCAGACCTAGGGTTTGCCTGGTCTGAGCGACTCCTTCCTGGAGTCGCCTGGGTTGGGCGATTCGGCCTTGGGGTCGCTCCCCCTTTTGGTTGACGTCGGAGCAAGTTGGATTGAGAGTTACGGTGGTTAGCGGCGGCGATCTGATGTAGGTGGAGGTTGCTGGGTTGTCAACGACAGTGAGATTTAGGTTTTAATTAGGACTCTGATACCATGTTAGCGATAAAAGAGAAATTGTCTTATTTCTGATAACAAAATAAGTATTTATAAGCTTAACCCTAATCCTAATATAATTACATAACTAACCCCAACTTGCTAATACATCTAAAGTAATAAAACCAACAAATATTAATTTTTTTCACACAATCACCATTCAAAGGAGACAGAGGAATATAATTTCTATGCTGAAAATGGTGGACCAGGATATTTGGGTTAAAAACCCATCACAACTGAAAGAAATGACAAGCAACTTTTTTAAAAGTTTGCACTGCTTTGGGGGAGATGAAACTTCCACCCAATTCTTCGCCAGTGCCCTCATACTGTGTCAATCGAGATGAATGCTAGTCTATCAGTCTCGGTGTCTCTTGAAGAAGTCCAACAAGCAGCTTTTGAGTTGGGATCTTCAAAAGCTCAAGGTCCTAACGGACTTAATGGTTTGTTTTTTCAACAGAACTGGGACAGCATCAAGATGGGTATTTTTGAGGAGATTAAGAGTTTTTTGAGACAGGCATCTTGCAGCCAGAACTGAACAGAACTCATATCACCTTAATACCGAATGTCAAAAATCCAGAGAGGCTAGACCAGTTTAGGCCAATCAGTCTGTGTAATTTTGTGTACAAAATCATCTCAAAAATACTAGTGAACAGGCTTAAACAGTGGCTACCTGACCTCATAGCTGAAGAACAAAGTGCCTTTGTGGGGGGAAGACAGATCCAAGATAATATCCTAGTAGTTCAGGAGGTTTTACACCAAAAGAGAACCAGGAAAAGGAAGGAAAGATCTCAAACCATCCTCAAGCTGGATATGAAGAAAGCATACGATAGAGTGGAGTGGGATTTTCTCGAAGCTTGCTTGTTGAATATGGGATTTTGTTCATTATGGGTCGACAGGGTTATGACTTGCGTCACAACGGCAACTTTAAGTGTTAAGTTTAACGAGGAACCCTTGCCGTTCTTTAAACCATCAAGAGGGATTCATCAGGGGGACCCAATCTCACCTTACCTCTTTATTTTAATGTCTAATACCTTGTCTATGATGATGAGAAACTCAGAAAAGACTGCCCAACTATGTCTCATTTACTCTTTGCGGATGATTCTATATTTTTCCTAGATGAAAAGGTTGTTAAAGCTCAAAATCTGGCTCAAATACTGAATCAGTATTGTTATGCTACTGGACAGGAGATTAATCTAAATAAGTCGGGGCTGTTCATGGGATTGCACTATCCAAACCAGCCAAAAGGAAATATTGCAGCCTGGTTGAGGGTTCCAGCCTTGGAGAAATCGGGGAAATACCTAAGGATACCATCAGATTAAGGGGGTTCCAAAAAAACAAATGCTTAATTGGATCAACGCGAGAGTGAATATGAAGCTGGATAGCTGGAAAGAAAACCTTATCTCGAAGGCGGGGAAGGAGATTCTGATTAAATCTGTGGTACAGGCCATCCCCCATTATGTAATGTCCATATTTAAAATACCCATTTCAGTTTGTAAATTAGTAGAAAGGAAAACACCAGCATTTTGGTGAAAAAGTAGCGAATCTAGCACTAGAATACACTGGAGAATATGGGAACTCCTAAAAGCTAGAAAAGACAAAGGGAGGCTGGGCTTCAAGGATCTACTAGGTTTAAACAAAGCGTTGCTTAGAAAACAGGCATGGAGAATAGCTAAAAAGCAGGACTCATTGTGGAGCAGAGTATTTAAAGGATTATACTTTTCTAATGGCCCTTTTTTCCATGCCAAAAAGGCCATAGACCGTCATGGGGGAGCAAAGCATTCTTGTTGGGAGAGATACCATCTTAGAATCTGCGAAGTGGTCAATTGGAGATGGAGAACTAGTTAATATTAGAAAAGACAGTTGGTTGAAGAGGGGAATTATTGGGGGTCCTGCTAACGAGAATGAACCACAAATGAGCTGCAGCAGAATGCAGACTGGAAGGAAAGTGAAATCAGAAATCTATTCGATGAGGAATTGGCTGAAGAAATACTGCGATCTCCCTCAGGCACCCTCCAGAAGGACAAACTGATATGGACAGGGAAACAGCCTCGGGACATATTCAGTAAAGAGCTGTTATAACATCATCAGGGACAGAGAGACTCTATCCTCTGTAAATCAAGCATCAATTCATATAGGTCCTCTCGAGGACTATGGAACAGAATCTGGAATACCCACTACCCCCCAAAGATACGATTTTTCCTTGGAATATATGCCAAAATGCCTTACCTACTAAGGAGAATCCAGTAAAGCGAACATCATCAACTAGCCGCTATGTTCATTGTGCAAAGAAGAAGTGGAAACACAGAACATCTGTTTCTAAGGTGCTCCTGGACTAAGCAAGTATGGCAAGACCCGAGAGTATTTGAACTTAACCAAAGAAAGACTAAATCACGCATGGACATATGGCTACAAGATCTCTCAGAGAAATAAAATAAGAACTTTACCTTCGAATTGGTGGCATCGACCCTCTGCTTTATCTGGAAGAGCCGAAACAAACTCATCTTTAGAGGGATTACACCGAACGTAGGAGATCTGATTAACGAAGCAGAAACTTTCTTAGATCTTACAACAGATGGAATAAACATGAAGAAAGATCGTCGAATCGAAGTGCAAACTTATCTAAAGATGGACACCGCCGCCAGACGGAGTACTCAAACTCAACGTGGATGCCTCGTCTGCACCGACGCAGTCCATGGAGCCATCGTGGGAATACTGCGCGACTCCCAAGGTGCTCTGTTGACGGATTTGCAGAGAGAAGATTCAAGCTCGGTCGCCGATTGAAGCTGAAAGCAAAGCCCTAGTGACTGGACTAAACTTTCTGGAAACGAAGAGGGAGAAACCGAGAGAGCAATCTTAGAGTTTGACTGTCGTACTTCCAACTAAAGCGATTAACGCATGAGGAGAAACTAGTTGGGAAGCATAGCAGTGGATTATAGAGGCCCGAAACC
>JAGVVM010003594.1:0-29195 GCA_019149425.1 Psidium friedrichsthalianum
TATCGAGGCTTTCGTTCGGGAGGCCCAGCCCCTCCTTAGATCTTTCAACATATCAGCCTGCGCCACTGCAATAGATCTGCGCACCAGGTAGCTGATGGGTTAGCCAAGGAAGGCCGTAGAGACTCTTTATTTGTGTTTTGATTGTCTAATCCCTCTCAAATTTTCTGGATTTGCTGGGTGTTTATGCCTCCTTCTTGAGGCTGGCTCCCTTGAACCCTGATTGATTAATAAAGAAGTGTATTTCCAACCAAAAAAAAGAAAAAAAGAAAATTCAATCACGTTTCTTCTGCAAGAAAATGCCCATCTTCTGCCATATTTTCCCCAGCCAATAGGTTTTCGATTTTGTCGGATCCTTTTGACTTTTTGTTAACATGGCTTGGGTCCCGACTAAATCCTAGCGTACATAAAAAAGAATAGTCCATCTGATGACATCATCATCATCATCATCATCTTCTTCTTCTTCTTCTTCTTCTTCTTCTTCTTCTTCTTCTTCTTCTTCTTCTTGCTATATTACTGTAATTTCATATTAGCTTTAGGTTGACTTATTAATAAGGAAAATCTCGACTGCATGAATTTCAAAACTACAGTGATAAGAAGTCCATGACACGCTCGCCATTGTCAACACGAAAGATGCGTACCGTGCTGTTTTTGCAAGACTAAGTAGAGCTTGTGAAAAAATGAAATTTAAATCGTTTCCGTCTGCTGATCAGGGTTCTAATGACTTTGACTACGGTTTTAGTCTGAGAGATGAAGGTTGTTACTCGTTTTACATGCTGATCCAATGGCGCACATATGAACGACTCTTTTCATGGCGGGGAACACGATAATTATCCTTGCCAAAAATCTTGCAAAGGAGAAAAACGTTTTAAAAGATTAAAAAGTGCATTAAATATTATAAGAGCTCGAAGTGTCATTATTTTTTTTCAAATAAAGGTCTAAAGTAAATATTATTTTAAATAACGACCTCAAGTGGCCATTATTATTTCAAATAAAGGCCTCACCTTGTCGGCTAGCTATATTTTTCGACTAATCAAGAATATTTTCGTTCAAAAAAATTTTAACCTAAATTTTAACTAATTTAAATTAACCTACTTCTACTTCATGCATCATTTGTCAAACTATTACTGTTTCAAATAAAGGCATCACCTCGCCGGCTAGCTATATTTTTTGGCTGATCAAGCATATTTTCGTTCAAAAAAAAATTAACCTAAATTTTAATTATTTTAAATTAAAAATGAGGGCTTGAAGTGCCCTTGCACATTAAGGAATTTCAAGGCCTTACCTACCTGGACTGACCCATTTTAAGGAAATAGATGACAAATGAAGCATGAAGTAGAAGTAGGGCTCTCGATCCTTCAATCGACGAGTGACAGCTTGCATGCTTATGAAAGCAGTCTCTCGAGCACCATTTCCGATCCTTATCCGAAACTAAGCACTAAATGATCGAATGTAATGCATCTGCGAGATGAGATGCGCATGACTTTTTGTGGTAGGATTTCCAAGTACGGCAAAATTGGAAGACAAGATCCGAGTTTAGTGTTTTCTGACCCTCAAAGACCGGCTGAGTACTCATTTCACCCTGCTCCTTTGTGTACATAGGTACGTGAAACCTAATATGACGTTACCAAAATAAAGTTAGTTGGCTGTCCATGCGTACGTAGGCACGTGAAAGATCAATCGAGATTCACTTTTCTCTTAATCAAGGAACAAACAAGGAAGCTTCCATATTTTTCAATCCTACGGGATTTCGTGTCGAATTGGTTCTGGTGATGATTAAAATGGTCGATCGGTTTGAGTTGGCGTGGGTGGGTTTTGTAGTTTTTGTTCACTTCAAGGACTGCGGAAACTCCATTAATACGAGTCTTTTGATAAAAGTTCGAAATAGCTGAGGATCGAGAATAGCAAAGGTTGACATACGAAATTTTTATGCACAAATCTGCAGAAAATGGAAAATCGTGGAATAGTTTGTTTTTTTATGCAGTTGGATTGATCAAAGTTCTGAGTGATGTTGGGATAAAAACAGCAATACTAAATAGGGCTGCCATGCAGAAACAGGGATGTTCCGTCCAGCCAGAGCTTGGGGGATCTGACGGGCCAGGGTGGTAGGGTGGCTGGTCTAGCCTCTCTTCACCTGTAAAAAAATGACAGTAAGCACTTAATGCCAGCTGCATTGGATTATTCACGTAGCTTCATTGATTAGTCTGTTGCAAATGGCCAAATGTCAAGTCGGCAAAGCACAAAAATTACCTAACTGAAAAGCAAGGATGAGCTTATAGTGCCTTAATTAGGTTGGTTTCTAAAAATCTTTGCAACATAAGATATTTGTAATTGAGTATGAGATTACGACATGGGGAACATGAATTTTTTTTCTTAAGAATGATATCATCATTTGAGAAGAGAAAAATATTTTCCGTCTTCTTTCGTACCTCTACTCCTTTGCATTGCTTTTATTTTTTATCATTTTTCTTTTCTTTTCTTTTCTTTTTTTCCACATTTTTTTTTATAATTTTTGTTCTTTATTTTCTCTATTCTTTCTTCCTCTGCTGGGCTGAAAAAGGGGGAAAAGAAAATAAAAATAAAAATAAATAAAAAATAAATGTTAGAATTAACGAAAAGGAAGTTAAAATAAAGTAAAAAAAACTTTTTAAAGGAGTGCACGCACGAAAGAAAATCCTATTTTCTATATCGAACGGCAGAAAAATATATTTCAATTTTCCTTTAAGTTTCAGCCAAATATCAGAAAAAAAAATTGACATTTTCTTGAAAAATGACTTGCTGGAAAATATTTTCTGGAAACATCGCATTTTTCACGAAAAGCATGGGAGCCTTATTGTTTGTCGAGCTATACAATGAACTAATTGCTAATTGGGTACTTTAACTTGACACTGGTTTTACACCCAGGCAAAAGGATACTGGGTAATTTCATCCCTTAAAACCAACATTATCCGTGCTATAATCTCAAATTGAAACGATATCATTGTCCGGCACAACAATGAGATCAATGGTCTCTCGCTCCAAATGAGTGATCAACGTTATCCGTCCTCTAAGCTCGAGCTTCACTCTCTCTCACATCCAATGTAGTGGGTATGACTAGGAAGAAGAGAGATGGTGGGGAGGGGAAAGCTTTTATTTGACTGTCCGATTATTTTCAAGCTTGACTCTGTTTCTTCCCAATCTTTTGAAGACCGCGAGATGGAGATGTTAAGTCTAGTTTCGTTTTTGTAGTTTACTGGGCATATTTTCTCTGAGGGAGCATTTGGTTTTGGACAAGCCTTTATTTGATAACTGAGAGCGCGCTCTCTCTCTCTCTCTCTCTCACACGCACACACATGCTTTGCTCGCCCATTGTGGGTGCACCGCCGCATACGCTACTTATGGATGCTATTTGCAGTGCCTAATTCTTGTGTTGTGGCTGCAATGCAGGCTTACACTGAGAAAGAAGATAGTAAGAAATTGAAGCACAAGCAACGTGAGCGCATGCAGCCGAAGATGGGGAAAATGGATATTGATTATCAGGTTAACCACTTTTGTATAAACCTTTTGTTTTTTCATCTCATATCCAAAGCTAACCACCCATGGCTGAGATTCGTGGCTGGTGTGTGCATTATAGCTTTTGTTGCGAGGCTGATTTTCCCTCTTATGTAGGTTCCGCACGATGCATTCTTCAAGTACCAGACAAAGCCAAAGCTAACCAACCATGGCTACCCATATGTCGAAGGGAAACAATTTGAGGTGGGATGTGCCATCTCAAGTGCCTCCATTCTTGTTTACTAGTTGTACGTAGTGACAGGTCATGTGGCAAATCAAAGTAAAATTTGTAGAACTAGCTTTGGAAGGAGAAACATGAGTGATAAGCTAAGGCACCAACCTGTACTGAAGTCCTTTTTTGGATGGATGGGGTTGGGAGCAACCCATCCTTTTAGAGGGATATGCGTTCGGACTCTTAAGTGTAGATTGCTCTTGGTTGTGCTTCTTAGATCGATCTGTGCGAGTGTCTTTCTTGGAAGTGTCAGTGCAGTGTGATGTGCCTTCAAAAGTGCCTCCATTTTCGTTTACTAGTTGTCGAAATCTTTGTACACATTCGTACTTCTTAATTACACTTTTGTTCCCATGGTCGTTTTGCTTGCTTTTGCAAAAAGTGGTCGAGTGGAAATCATCAGAGTGCTTCTCTCCTTTTTGATAATTATTCAGTTGTTTTTCGTTTGACGGCAGAACACACTCCATCCTGACCTTACCTTAACTAGTGTGTTGATGTATTGAGAGTTCAGAACAAATATCTAATTTTACCGTATTTTTCTCGCATGCCGGTTGTATCAGCACCCTAATGTTTGACTGACGTTGTTGACGAAGTTCCCTGTTATTTCATGTCCATGATTCGTCTTTTGCAATCGTTCCATTTGCATTTGGAGTTTTGTAAATGATCTAATGATGAGATGGATTGATGTAGAACGAGAAAGAGAGGAAACGGAAAGTGCGGGATAAAGACGGGAAGTTGAAGAAGAAAGATTTCAAGCTTTAGGTTCTTTCGTCCCGATCTATACCTAGAGGCATTTCGTGTTTGGAGATTTGGAAGGCCTTCTCCTCAAGCAATGGGGTTGACGGGTTTAGTATGTCTCCGAGTAAATTTTGTAGCACAGGGATCTGACTATGCATTAATGTCTAGATGCAGTTGGCTTAGCTTGCTAGCTGCCGGAATCTGTTGCACCTTGTCGAATACCTGAGTTAACAAGTTTACCTATTTCAGTCGCCCCTTCCCTGAGCTTATTATTACTTGAGAAAACATGGTACCTCATTTGTACGTTAATATACACGCGACGAACCATTCTTAGTGTTCTGTCCTTAGGTTTAGCATGTTTTACTTTTCAGATTGAGTTGTGTAGGGGTTTCATCTCTGAAGAAGTTATAATGAAAGTGCAGGAAAGTACTTTGATTTATACAAAACTTGAGTTCACAAATTGTATGTCACGCATTAGTGACTACACATCTAGTGGGAAAAAAAAATTAAGAACGATATATCTTCGACTTTTCGTTTGGCGAAAGTTAGCAAACCGCCTTGAGGCTGGTTTTGGGGCTTCTGGAAAACGAAGCACATTCCAAATCCTTAGTGTTTGATCCCTACCGCCAATGTGACTACACATCTAGTGGGAAAAAAAAAATTTATGGACGATATATCTTTGACTTTTCGTTTGGCGAAAGCTAGCAAAACGCCTTGAGGCTGGTTTCTAGGGGCTTCCGGAAAACCAAGCAACATTCCAATCCTTAGTGTTTGATCTCTACCGCTGATGCTAATAATTTATTTCTGTTGCACTTGGGCAAATTAGAAAATCGAGTTTATTTCTTGCAACTTAAAGATAAGTAAAAGTACATTTTTATGTTTCTATCAAAATTCATCTATCATGTAAAGTCGATATTTGGAAGTCGTGAAATCATAAGTATTTTTAATTTAAAATAATTAAAAATGCATGAATTATATGAATTGGATTCAACAAAATATTTTAAAATAAAGTCCAATCAAAGTACACATATATTTTTTTTAGAATGAGAAAATCATAATTTTATAAGTGATAAACATATATTTTGTGTAACCATGAGGGAGGAGATAATTTTTAGAACTGGGGATTTGAGAAATTCACATTGATTAGATGTATGTGTGACGAGACGATCAATTCAAGATACAATCGCTCAATCGCTTGTGGTGGCCTCAGGAAACTTCTTCCCTAATCAGCCCTTTTTTTCTAAAGGGAAAATACTACCAAAAACCCTAAACTATGCCACGCGTGACAAATTTACCTTGAACTTTTTTTTTGTGACATAAAAAACCCCAAACTATGCTCATTGTGACACATTTACCCCGAACTTTTTTTTGTGACATAAAAAAACCCCAAACTATACTCATTGTGATACATTTACCCTAAGCTTTTTATTGTGACACTAAAACCCCGAACTTATATCATTGTGGACATATTTACCTTCTACTTAAAAGTAGCACTTAAAAATATAACCGTGAATCCAGTAGTACCGTGCCACGTTAAAAACGTTTGAAAAAAAATGAAATTCTAAAGTTACTATTCACGCCATTTAGTGTTGAAAAAAAATGAATAGTGACTTCAAATTTTTTATTTTTTTGGTCAGAGGAGATGGTTTTTTCATTGAGCAGGCAGTGGATGGACGAGTGATGAATAGTGACTTCAAATTTTTATTTTTTTAAATATTTTTTTCTGTAATATTAAAAAGTTTAGGGTAAAATGTGTCACATGGGTATAGTTTGGGGTTTTTTTTATGTTACAAAAAAAAAGTTCGGAGTAAAATGTGTCACAATGAGCATAGTTTGGGGTTTTTTTATGTCGCAAAAAAAAAGTTTAGGGTAAATTTGTCACAATGGGCATAGTTTAGAATTTTTGGTGGTATTTTACCCTTTTCTAAATCAGCCTTTTTCTCGCTCAACTCAACAAGAACTCTAGAGAGGAAAACTAAAGAGAAGCTTTGTATTGTATTCCTCATATGATACAAAAGAGAGGACAAGCACCCCTTATATACAATGAGAACCATTGATTTCTCATTCTTTAAACGGTGGAGATTGCATCTCCCTAATTACTACCTACCCATAATAAATATAGAAGTACGTAATTTCCATTTTTGCCCACTCCTAGAATCTTTTTAGATGCCCCTAGAGGATTCTCCAAATTTTTTTTCTTGAAAGTTCCACGATTTGTCTTGCTGAGAAACCCTTTTGAAGAACGAGACACTTCCGTTCGGACCATGTGATATGTAAACTTTTTATCATATATTCTCGCGAGAGTGAGAAAAAGACCTTTTGGTCAATCATCATTTTATTTTATTGACCATTCTCGTCATTGCGTACGGGGCGGGGTGCTCATGAAAAATTGAAATGCAATTATTGACTTTTTTCACCCGTTGACTGTCCGTTGCTTTTAATTCTCCCATGAATTCCTTGAGGGTCGGTGAAGGTCCACGATGTCAATCTTCAGAGAGTTTGATATTGAAGTGATGACGGTCATTTTTAACTCTCTTCAAAAGTTGGCATACTATGATTTTTAATGTTTCGTATTTTCAAATCAAAAGCTGCTCTACTACTTTGCCTCATTAATTAATTTGAAGGTTTAGTGGAGTGATTGATGAAAAAATTGATTGCAAAATGAGAAAATTAGAGTTCTTGATTGCACGAGGTAAAATTTTAAAAATAATCTCACAAACTCCAAAGTTGGAAGATTTTATTAACAAATAAGGCCTTAGAGGATGAAATGGGACAAAATGCTAAGACTTAGAGCACTCAAAAACATAGGGTAGGGGCATCATATTATGTGATTGAATTTATGCGAGCCTCGCGATAGAGAAATTTTTTGTTGATAGTATTGTGATCGAGCCAATGAGATCCGTGAATTCCGCAAATATAAAAATCTTTTTCTCGATTATTCTTTTTAATTTTTTCTTTTAGGTAGATTAGATTTATCTAGCCTTGTTTATAGAGGAAATTATGATCGTCGGTAAAAGTTCGAGCGATAAGATTTCGAATTCTGTATGTATTAAAACTATTTTTGAACATTCCTTTTGAATTTTGTTGTTTTTGTTACGTAGGAGCCCTTAACAATTGTCTTGAAAATACAATCAAATCCTAAAAATTTTAGGATTTGATTGTATTTTTCAAGACAATTGTTTAAGGCTCCTACGATAACAAAACAACAAATTCAAAAGGTGTTTCAAAAATAGTTTTTAATACATACAGAATTCGAAATCTTTATCGCTCGAACTTTACCCACGATCATAATTTCCTCTATAACAAGGCTAGATAAATCTAATCTACCTAAAAGAAAAAATTAAAAGAATAATCGAAAAAAAGATTTTTATATTTTCGGAATTCAACGATCTCATTGCTCGATCACAATACTATCACAAAAATTTCTCTATCGCGAGGCTCGCATAAATTCATCACATAATATGATCCCCTACCCTATGTTTTTGAGTGCTCTAAGTCTTAGCATTTGTCCCATTTTCATCCTCTAAGCCTTATTTTTGTTTTAATAAAATCTTCCAACTTTGGAGTTTTTGTGAGATTTTTATTTTTAAAATTTTACCTCGTGCAATCAAGAACTCTAATTTTTCTCATTTTTGCAATCAATTTTTTCATCAATCACTCTCACTAAACTTCAAATTAATTAATGATGCCAAAGTTAGTAGAGCAGCTTTTGATTTGAAAATACGAAACATTAAAATCATAGTATGCAACTTTTTGAAGAGAGTAATAATGACCGTCATCACTTCAATATCAACTCTCTGAAGATTGACATCGTGACCCTTTCACCGACCCTCAAGGAATTCATGGAGAATTAAAAAGCACGACAGTCAACGGGTGAAAAAGTCAATAATTGCATTTCAATTTTTCATGAGCACCCCGCCCCGTACGCAATGACGAGAATGGTCAATAAAAATAAATGATGATTTGACCAAAGGTCCCTTTTCCTCACTCTCGCGAGATATATGATAAAAGTTTTACTATCACATGGTCCGAACGAAGTGTCCTCGTTTCAAAAAGGGTTTCTCAGCAAGACAATCGTGGACTTTCAAGAAAAAAATTGGAGAATCCCTCTAGGGCATTCTAAAAAGATTCTAGGAGTGGGCAAAATGGAAATTTACGTACTTCTATTTTATTATGGGTAGGTAGTAATTAGGGAGATGCAATCTCCACCGTTTAAGAATGAGAAATCAATGGTTCTCATTGTATAAAGGGGTGCTTGTCCCTCTCTTTTGTATCATATGAGGAATTACAATACAAAGCTTCTCTTTAGGTTTTTCCTCTCTAGAGTTCTTGTGAGTTTTTGAGCGAGAAAAAGGCTGATTTTAGAAAAGGTAAAATACCACCAAAATTCTAAACTATGCCCATTGTGACAAATTTACCCTAAACTTTTTTTTTGCGACATAAAAAAACCCCCAAAAACTATGCTCATTGTTGACACATTTTACTCCGAACTTTTTTTTTGTAACATAAAAAACCCCAAACTATACCCATTGTGACACATTTACCCTAAACTTTTTAATATAACAGAAAAATATTTTTAAAAAAATAAAAATTTGAAGTCACTATTCATCACTCGTCCATCCACTGCCTGCTCAATGAAAAACCATCTCCTCTGACCAAAAAAAATAAAATTTGAAGTCACTATTCATTTTTTTTCAACACTAAATGGCGTGAATAGTAAACTTTAGAATTTCATTTTTTTTCAACGTTTTTTAACGTGGCACGGTACTACTTGGATTCACGGTATATTTTTAAGTGCTACTTTTAAGTAGAAGGTAAATATGTCACAATGATATAAGTTCGGGGTTTTTAGTGTCCACAATAAAAAGCTTAGGGTAAATGTATCACAATGAGTATAGTTTTGGGGTTTTTTATGTCCAAAAAAAAAGTTTCGGGGTAAATGTGTCACAATGAGCAATAGTTTGGGGTTTTTTATGTCACAAAAAAAGTTCAAGGTAAATTTGTCACGGTGGCATAGTTTAGGGTTTTTGGTAGTATTTTTCCCTTTTAGAAAAAAGGCTGATTTTAGGAAGAAGTTTCCTGAGGCCACACAAGCGATTGAGCGATTGTATCTTGAATTGATCGTCCTCGTCACACATACATCTAATCATGTGAATTTCTCAAATCCCCAGTTCTAAAAATTAATCTCCTCCCTCATGGTTTTACACAAAATATATGTTTATCACTTTATAATTATGATTTCTCATTCTAAAAAATATATGTGTACTTTTGATTGACTTTAATTTTAAATATTTTGTTGAATCCAATTCATATAATTCATGCATTTTTAATTATTTAAATTAAAATACTTATGATTTCACGACTTCCAAATATCCGACTTTACATGATAGATGTAATTTTGATAGAAACATAAAATGTACTTTTACTTATCTTTAAGTGCCAAGAAATAACTCGATTTTTCTAATTTGCCCAAGTTTTGCAACAGAAATAAATTATTAGCATCAGCGGTAGAGATCAAAACACTAAGGAATTTGGAATGTGCTTTGGTTTTCCGGAAGCCCCTAGAACCAGCCTCAAGGCGTTTTGCTAGCTTTCGCCAAACGAAAAGTCAAAGATATATCGTCCATAAATTTTTTTTTTCCCACTAGATGTGTAGTCACATTGGCGGTAGGGATCAAACACTAAGGATTTGGAATGTGCTTCGTTTTCCAGAAGCCCCAAAACCAGCCTCAAGGCGGTTTGCTAACTTTCGCCAAACGAAAAGTCGAAGATATATCGTTCTTAATTTTTTTTTCCCACTAGATGTGTAGTCACTAATGCGTGACATACAATTGTGAACTCAAGTTTTGTATAAATCAAAGTACTTTCCTGCACTTTCATTATAACTTCTTCAGAGATGAAACCCCTACACAACTCAATCTGAAAAGTAAAACATGCTAAACCTAAGGACAGAACACTAAGAATGGTTCGTCGCGTGTATATTAACGTACAAATGAGGTACCATGTTTTTCTCAAGTAATAATAAGCTCAGGAAGGGGCGACTGAAATAGGTAAACTTGTTAACTCAGGTATTCGACAAGGTGCAAACAGATTCCGGCAGCTAGCAAGCTAAGCCAACTGCATCTAGACATTAATGCATAGTCAGATCCCTGTTCTACAAAATTTACTCGGAGACATACTAAACCCGTCAACCCCATTGCTTGAGGAGAAGGCCTTCCAAATCTCCAAACACGAAATGCCTCTAGGTATAGATCGGGACGAAAGAACCTAAAGCTTGAAATCTTTCTTCTTCAACTTCCCGTCTTTATCCCGCACTTTCCGTTTCCTCTCTTTCTCGTTCTACATCAATCCATCTCATCATTAGATCATTTACAAAACTCCAAATGCAAATGGAACGATTGCAAAAGACGAATCATGGACATGAAATAACAGGGAACTTCGTCAACAACGTCAGTCAAACATTAGGGTGCTGATACAACCGGCATGCGAGAAAAATACGGTAAAATTAGATATTTGTTCTGAACTCTCAATACATCAACACACTAGTTAAGGTAAGGTCAGGGATGGAGTGTGTTCTGCCGTCAAACGAAAAACAACTGAATAATTATCAAAAGGAGAGAAGCACTCTGATGATTTCCACTCGACCACTTTTTGCAAAAGCAAGCAAAACGACCATGGGAACAAAAGTGTAATTAAGAAGTACGAATGTGTACAAAGATTTCGACAACTAGTAAACGAAAATGGAGGCACTTTTGAAGGCACATCACACTGCACTGACACTTCCAAGAAAGACACTCGCACAGATCGATCTAAGAAGCACAACCAAGAGCAATCTACACTTAAGAGTCCGAACGCATATCCCTCTAAAAGGATGGGTTGCTCCCAACCCCATCCATCCAAAAAAGGACTTCAGTACAGGTTGGTGCCTTAGCTTATCACTCATGTTTCTCCTTCCAAAGCTAGTTCTACAAATTTTACTTTGATTTGCCACATGACCTGTCACTACGTACAACTAGTAAACAAGAATGGAGGCACTTGAGATGGCACATCCCACCTCAAATTGTTTCCCTTCGACATATGGGTAGCCATGGTTGGTTAGCTTTGGCTTTGTCTGGTACTTGAAGAATGCATCGTGCGGAACCTACATAAGAGGGAAAATCAGCCTCGCAACAAAAGCTATAATGCACACACCAGCCACGAATCTCAGCCATGGGTGTTAGCTTTGGATATGAGATGAAAAAACAAAAGGTTTATACAAAAGTGGTTAACCTGATAATCAATATCCATTTTCCCCATCTTCGGCTGCATGCGCTCACGTTGCTTGTGCTTCAATTTCTTACTATCTTCTTTCTCAGTGTAAGCCTGCATTGCAGCCACAACACAAGAATTAGGCACTGCAAATAGCATCCATAAGTAGCGTATGCGGCGGTGCACCCACAATGGGCGAGCAAAGCATGTGTGTGCGTGTGAGAGAGAGAGAGAGAGAGAGCGCGCTCTCAGTTATCAAATAAAGGCTTGTCCAAAACCAAATGCTCCCTCAGAGAAAATATGCCCAGTAAACTACAAAAACGAAACTAGACTTAACATCTCCATCTCGCGGTCTTCAAAAGATTGGGAAGAAACAGAGTCAAGCTTGAAAATAATCGGACAGTCAAATAAAAGCTTTCCCCTCCCACCATCTCTCTTCTTCCTAGTCATACCCACTACATTGGATGTGAGAGAGAGTGAAGCTCGAGCTTAGAGGACGGATAACGTTGATCACTCATTTGGAGCGAGAGACCATTGATCTCATTGTTGTGCCGGACAATGATATCGTTTCAATTTGAGATTATAGCACGGATAATGTTGGTTTTAAGGGATGAAATTACCCAGTATCCTTTTGCCTGGGTGTAAAACCAGTGTCAAGTTAAAGTACCCAATTAGCAATTAGTTCATTGTATAGCTCGACAAACAATAAGGCTCCCATGCTTTTCGTGAAAAATGCGATGTTTCCAGAAAATATTTTCCAGCAAGTCATTTTTCAAGAAAATGTCAATTTTTTTTTCTGATATTTGGCTGAAACTTAAAGGAAAATTGAAATATATTTTTCTGCCGTTCGATATAGAAAATAGGATTTTCTTTCGTGCGTGCACTCCTTTAAAAAGTTTTTTTTACTTTATTTTAACTTCCTTTTCGTTAATTCTAACATTTATTTTTTATTTATTTTTATTTTTATTTTCTTTTCCCCCTTTTTCAGCCCAGCAGAGGAAGAAAGAATAGAGAAAATAAAGAACAAAAATTATAAAAAAAAATGTGGAAAAAAAGAAAAGAAAAGAAAAGAAAAATGATAAAAAATAAAAGCAATGCAAAGGAGTAGAGGTACGAAAGAAGACGGAAAATATTTTTCTCTTCTCAAATGATGATATCATTCTTAAGAAAAAAATTCATGTTCCCCATGTCGTAATCTCATACTCAATTACAAATATCTTATGTTGCAAAGATTTTTAGAAACCAACCTAATTAAGGCACTATAAGCTCATCCTTGCTTTTCAGTTAGGTAATTTTTGTGCTTTGCCGACTTGACATTTGGCCATTTGCAACAGACTAATCAATGAAGCTACGTGAATAATCCAATGCAGCTGGCATTAAGTGCTTACTGTCATTTTTTTACAGGTGAAGAGAGGCTAGACCAGCCACCCTACCACCCTGGCCCGTCAGATCCCCCAAGCTCTGGCTGGACGGAACATCCCTGTTTCTGCATGGCAGCCCTATTTAGTATTGCTGTTTTTATCCCAACATCACTCAGAACTTCGATCAATCCAACTGCATAAAAAACGAACTATTCCATGATTTTCCATTTTCTGCAAATTTGTGGATAAAAATTTCGCATGTCAACCTTCGCTATTCTCAATCCTCAGGTATTTGAACTATTATCAAAAGACCCGTGTTAATGGAGTTTCCGCAGTCCTTGAAGTGAACAAAAACTACAAAACCCACCCATGCCAACTCAAACGATCGACCATTTTAATCATCGCCCGAACCAATTCGACACGAAATCCCGTAGGATTGAAAAATATGGAAACTTCCTTGTTTGTTCCTTGATTAGAGAAAGTGAATCTCGATTGATCTTTCACGTGCCTACGTATGCATGGACAGCCAACTAACTTTATTATTGTAATGTCATATTAGGTTTCACGTACCTATGTACACAAAGGAGCAGGGTGAAATTAGTACTCAGCCAGTCTTTGAGGGTCAGAAAACACTAAACTCGGATCCTGTCCTCCAATTTTGCCGTACTTGGAAATCCTACCACAAAAAGTCATGCCCATCTCATCTCGCAGATGCATTACATTCGATCATTTAGTGCTTAGTTTCGGATAAGGATCGGAAATGGTGCTCGAGAGACTGCTTTCATAAGCATGCAAGCTGTCAATCGTCGATCGAAGGATCGAGAGCCCTACTTCTACTTCATGCATCATTTGTCATCTCTTTCTTAAAATGGGTTAGTCCAAGTAGGTAAGGCCTTAAAGTTCCTTAATGTGCAAGGGCACTTCAAGCCCTCGTTTTTAATTTAAATTAATTAAAATTTAGGTTAAATTTTTTTTTTAACGAAAATATTCTTGATCAGCCAAAAAATAAAGCTAGCCGGCGAGGTGAGGCCTTTATTTGAAACAGTAATAGTCTGACAAATGATGCATGAAGTAGAAGTAGGTTAATTTAAATTATTAAAATTTAGGTTAAAATTTTTTTGAACAAAATATTCTTGATTAGTCGAAAAATATAGCTAGCCGCAAGGTGAGGCCTTTATTTGAAATAATAATAGTCACTTGAGGTCCTTATTTAAAATAATATTTACTTTAAACTTTTATTTGAAAAAAAAAATGACACTACAAAAAATAAGGTTTTAGCAACGGTATTTGCGACGAAAACTTTGGCAAATTCGTCGCTAAATTAAGTTGTGACGAATTGCGATGAAAAAAATTTCGTCGCCAATTCAACGTCGCAAAATTTAGCGATGACAAATTCCAAGTTTCGTCGCTAATTTGCGAAGAAAAACATCCGTGGCCAAATTCGTTGCAAATTAGCGACGAACACTATTCGTGGCAAAATTCGTCGCTAATTTGTGACCAACACTATTCGTGGCAAAATTCGTTGCTACTCAGTGACGAATTTTTAGCAATGGTATTTGCCACAAAATTTGCGACGAAAATAGCCATGAAAAGAATTTCGTTGCCAACTCGGGTAACAAAATTTAGCGACGAAATTTGATAACTTTCGTCGCTAAATTGCGACGAAACTAATTCGTGGCTAATTTGCCACAAACTATATTTGTGGCAAAAATTGTTGCTAATTAGTGACGAATTTTTAGCAACGGCATTTGCCACGAAAATTGCGACGAAAATAGCAACAAAAATAATTTCATCGCCAACTCGGATGACAAAAATTAGCAACAAAAAATTTTAGTTCATAGCTAATTTGTTTCAAATTTAACAAAGTTTAGCAACGACATTTGCCACGAAAATTTCTGTCGCTAATTTGTTAGCCACAAAATTGTAACTTTCGTCGCTAAATTGCAACAAAAATTTTGCTGCAAAATTCATCGCGAATTTGTCACAAATGCCATTCGTGGGAAAAATCGTCGCCAATTAGCTGAAATTTGAAATAATTTAGCGACAAAATTAGCTTTTATATATTTGGAGGGCCTCCCGATGATAAAACTAGAAAGGATTCTCGTTATACTTGCCCAACCACAATTTTATCAAACATGCATAAATATTAAAACCTGAAAGAAGTATCCATAATATAAAAAAATATATAATATTCCTGAAGAAGTCAATAATGTATTTGTACATATGAATTTTTCTCCCAATCCTAATTACATCACAAGATAGACTGATATATATATATATATATATATATATATATAAGTCCAGTGAATAAATTTGTGCTATTCACACTTGGCAACTCAATCAGACTGCTAAAAAATTCGATATAAAGGGAACACGTGACTGTTGGTTAAAGGCCTCACTCACTTGAGTGGAGGAAAAACCATAAGGACTTCATTCCCACCATCCACTGTCCATATCACGGTGCTCTGTGGCTCCAAGTAAAAATGTTCTTGACCTCCCATTTGAATCTCCCCCCGTATAACTTTGTAACATTCACCTGGCTGAAAGCAGGGATTCCCATCGCCCATTTGAATCCCCTCCATACGTGGAATATGCAGAGTTGCATTGTATATACTAAGCTGAACAAGGCATACCTAATTATAACAGGAAAATGTAGAAAATCAGTAGAAAACGAAAGCTAGATGTACATCATTGACCAAAGAAAACTGATGTTGATACAAGTACTGCTCATTCGATAACAAATAAAAAAGAAGTATTGTCCTATCTGGCAAGAAAGCAATTTCAAGCCTACACGTCACAAAGCATTGGTGATGGAAGAGAATGACAGAAATCCAAAAAAGCATTCCTCTATAACTCAGTCAAGCACAGAGAGACAATTTTTCACTTGCTCAAGCTATAGGGGGATAAAATACGAATGCGGAAGAAAGATGAAGTTATCCTAACTTGACAAGACAGGAACCCATTTTTTAGTTTTGGGGGACTTTTCTTAAACTACAAAGGCTATTTAATGAGTTAATGAGTTAATGAGTTGATATTCTTTTCTTAAAATGGGTTAGTCCAAGTAGGTAAGGCCTTAAAGTTCCTTAATGTGCAAGGGCACTTCAAGCCCTCATTTTAATTAAAATTAATTAAAATTTAGGTTAATTTTTTTTTTGAACAAAAATATTCTTGGTCAGCCGAAAAATATAACTCGGCCGGAGAGGTGAGACCCTTATTTGAAACAGTAATAGCCTAAAGAATGATGCATGAAGTAGAAGTAGGTTAATTAAAATTTAGGTTAAAATTTTTCTGAACGAAAATATTCTCGATCATCCGAAAAATATAGCCTGCCAACAAGATGAGGACCTTATTTGAAAGAGTAATGGTCACTTGAGGTCCTTATTTAAAACAATATTTACTTTAGACTTTTATTTCAAAAAAAATGACGATGCTTCGAGCTCTTATTTGTTTCATGCACTTTTTAATCTTTTAATACGTTTTCCTCTTTGCAAGATTTTTGGCCAGGATAATTATTGTGTTCCCCGCCATGAAAGGATATGTGCGCCGTTGGATCATCATGTAAAACGAGTAACAACCCTAATCTCTCATACTAAAACCGTTGTCAAGTCATCAGAAGTTCAGAACCCTGATCAGCAAACGGAAACGATGTAAATTTCATTTTCACAAGCTGTACCTAGTCTTGCAAAACCAGCACGGTATGCATCTTTTGTGTCGACAATGGCGAGCATGTCATGGACTTCTTATCACTGTAGTTTTGAAATTCATGCGGTCAAGATTTACCTTATTAATAAGTCAACCTAAACCTAATATGACATTACAATAATAAAACCAGGAGACAAAAAAAGACCCTTTTCAAAAGATGTCTCTGTCACAAATATTAAAAAAAAAAGAGTTAAGTTTCGGAACTAGTGCCTGCCCATGATGCTTTTGCCGCTCGACAGTTCTTCAAACTCAAGGCGATTCTCGTCATGATTTAAAATTGTCTTGCTGATGATATAACGAGCAAAGTGAGCGAAAAAAAGAAGATAGTTAGACTATTGGAGGTAGGGCGAACTTGATGTTGCTTTCTTACTTAGACTAAGTCTAAGAAAGGCGGGATTAAATTCCATTCGAAATCATTGATATTGATCCTCAAACTGCAAAGGAACCCGCATGCAAATGAATGACTTCAACCTACGCAAGATCTTACTTGTTGGTTTATTCATCATTCAATTTACAACGATTCGAATGAAAGCCTAGTACTTTTTATCTACTTGAACGAGATTGAAAATTACCATTCTGTCGAATTGGAAAAGGATTCTTTTTAATATACGCTAGGATTTAGTCGGGACCCAAGTCAAGTTAATAAAAAGTCAAAGGATCCAACAAAATCGAAAACCTAATGGCTGAGCAAAAAAATGGTGGAAGATGGGCTTTTTCATGCTGAAGAAACGTCATTGATTTGATTTGATTTGATTGGATTTGAATTCGCAAATCCAAACATTCTCCAGAAATTCCAGTTGCGGCTGCACCAACTCCTCGTCAACCCCCGACCACATCGTTGGTGTCTAACCGTTGATTTTCCCTAGTGAAAAGGTTGTAATTATTCGATTGCTCAAAATGAACGGCGAAGCTTTGAGGGAATGGGTTTTTTTTTTTTTGAACAATATTTGCATGTTCGGTTGACTTTGCTATTTTTAGACAAGAAAGATTAGGACTGGAATCCCGGAGAGAAAGGCACGGATTTTGGACCATCGGAGTATTTGACCTTTAAAAAGAAAGAACAATAATTTCATAAAAGTCCCTGTACTTCAACATATTTCAATTAAATGCGGTTTGTCTTCTATCATTTTGAAATCTTGAGACAGGACGTTGTTCTACCAAATATATTTGGGTGCTCTCTTAGTCAATAAATCGTATTGACCATTCAGATACAGGTTATTGCGTTAAGGATTTCATTGATTATCAATGTAGGGTCAAATTGAAAGAATAATCATCTTCCGAGTTAGAATTAGGAAATCCAAATTCAAGGCATGTTCAAAAGTTACAAAGGATATTTGTGTTTTGTTTTGCGATTATCAGAACAATCATTTTGATGCTTAGTAGGGGTGCTCAAATCTAACCCAAAGCTCAAAAGCTAACTAAAAACCCATCTACGGGGTATCAATTAATTGATTTCTTTAGGAATAAGTGTTTCAAAATGATTAAAATTTATCTCAATAGTGCAATCGAATTCTAAAAACTTTTAAAATTTTGGCTTATTTATTTATTTATTTTTGTTTTGTTTCATTTTGTTTCATTTTGTTTCATTTTGTTCTCTGTTTTAGTATGTGTTTTTTCAGAATAAAAAATTGTAGCTTTTTTGAAATTTTAACTAAATTTAGTATTTGAACAAAGATGGCATTGGTTTAATCTCATGCTTCATGCTTTAATTTATTTTTATGTCACCCAAAATAGAGAAAAAAATCATGTCACTATTTTTATTAGTCAAATTAGACGAAATTGAAGAAGAGGCTTCATTGTATCAATTTGATAAGTTTAATGACTTGATCATATTTAAAAAAAACTAATAAGTAAAAAAAAAACACACTTATCCCGTTTCCCTTTTTCCTCATGGGGTCGGGCATGTTCTCTGGCTTGGGTCTAGGAAGCTTGAAATAATCAGATTGACCTAAACAGAATTACGAAAATGAAAAATAATTAACAATGTCGTACGGTGAGATCGAATATAGAAAAGTGACTCGATACATGCCAAAAATAAATTTTTACGCTAAAAATGCACTTGATTGCCTTTGCTACCGGCACCAAAACAGGAGTTATATGCCTCTTCCTTGTGTATTTGCATTGATTTTGATGTTGATATTTGTATTATGATCTTTTCTTTTCTTTTTGTCACGTTTCGAATTTGACTTTTATTCATCTTACACGTTTCCAAATATAGGTAGGTATTTGCATATAATTTTGCATGTACTTGTGCATTTTTGAAATTTGGATGCCCAATCTCCCGGGGGGGGGGGGGGGGGGAGGGGGACTTTGCTATGACATCTTGAAGTTTCATCATTTTCTGATATTATTTAGGATATTAAGATGATAACTGATTTGCATGAATTATTCGATAAATTCGACAAACTACGACCTTATCATTAATTTGTTAACTGGGGAAAGGTTTCTGAAAACTTTGTTTCGGGAGCTATGCGATATATAAGAATGTGAATTAATAGATGGGTATGAAGGGCCACGTAGAGTCTGCATTGATGAAAATGCATCGAGGGTTTATCGACATTACGCGTTTTATAGATGGTCAACCTATCGGTTTCCGTAATATCCGAGTACACAGTGCTTGCAAAAACAAATCAACTAGTAAAATGATTTTACTAATTTTAATATGTATAAATAAAAAAAGTTAAAGTTGGCAAAAATCGATATCAACATAAATATATTCAAATAAAAAATTTATCATAATAGTGCGGTTATAATTTTAATCGTAAAGAATCAATGGACATTATCGAATTGGCTTCAGCTATCTTTGATTGTGCTTAAGCAAAAAAGAAAATTTTAAAGGAGATTTTTTTTTTTTTTTGCGCTACTGCTTCGATTGTTTGTAGAGCGACTAAAATTGAGAGGTAATAAATAAAAGCCGAGCGAACCAGGAAAAAAGAAAAGAAAAGGAAAGGAAACCAGGAAAAATGCGATATATGTTATGAAGGCAGGGCATTTTCGTCAATTGAACTGTTCAACGGCTCTTCAGGGTTTGAACGAGGAAAGAAAGCAAAACCCTAAGATTGATCTGTCCCCTTTCATCTCTCTCGCTCTCTGCAACTCTCTCTCGCTCGCTCGCTCGCTCAGGATCCAGCTCTCTGCATTTTCTAGGGCGCCTTCAGATCCAACTATCTGCGGGCGATTGAATCGTGAAGCGCAGGCTGCGCGAAACTAAAACCCTAGTTTTCGATTTTTCGAATTTCCGTTTTTTTCTTTTAATTTCCTGCGTATCACCTTTCTTTGTTTGGTGTTTGTGCGATGCAGGATCAATCTCGTTACCGCCTTCCACAAGAGTTTCTGCAGAGGAGGAATTCTCGAGAAAACGTAAGGATTCTGTGGTCGCGTTGGAGTAATCGATTTTAAGGTCTAATCTTTTCAGTTCTGTTAATAAAGTCTTGTCCGTGACAACCAACCAGCTGGACCGATTCATACCGAATCGATCGGCTATGGATTTCGGGTATGCGCACTACATGCTGACCGAAGGGAGGCAGGGGAGGGAGAATCCGGCCGTGATTTCCCCGTCAAGAGAGGCGTACCAGATGCGACTGGCTGAAGCACTCGGCATGAACCGGACTAGAATCCTCTCCTTCAAGAACAAACCCCCGGCCCCCAACTGGGCAGAGTTGATCCCGCATCAACTCACTTCTCCTCCGCCTGCCAAGCCAACAAAACCCCGCCGGTACATTCCACGGGTAAGAATGCTTTTTTGTTTTAATCGTCTTTATTATCTGTTTCTCATGAGGTGGTCTGGTGGCCCTTAAGCGCTTAACTTGGTTGATCTTCTTATTAACAGACCCCAGAGAGGACATTGGATGCCCCCGACATTGTGGATGACTACTACTTGAACTTGTTGGACTGGGGAAGCAGCAATAAGCTTTCAATTGCCCTGGGGAATACAGTTTATCTCTGGAATGCTTCAGATGGTTCTACCTCAGAACTTGTGACCATCAACCAAGAAAACTGCCCAGTTACCAGTGTCAGCTGGGCCCAGATGGTCGCCGCATTGCCGTCGGCTTGAATAATTCTGAAGTCCAGTTACTGGATTCGACTAATAATAAACTGGTCAGTGGTTTTCTCACCATGAAATTATGTATGTATAATCGTCTCCTGAAACTGCCTGATAAGTTGTGGTGGTCCCAATTGGTTAAATTTTTCGTTGCAGCTAAGGACTTTGAGAGGTGGCCACAGATCTCGGGTTGGGTCTCTGGCATGGAACAATGACCTCCTTACAACAGGAGGTCTTGATGGACGGATCGTCCATAATGATGTGCGAGATAGACATCCAATTGTTGAGACCTACAGGGGTCACGCCCTGGAGGTTTGTGGGTTGAAGTGGTCAGCCTCAGGCAAGCAACTAGCGAGCGGAGGGAACGATAACATAGTCCACATTTGGGACAGGTCCATGGCATCTTCCAATTCACGCACCCCATGGCTTCACCGGCTCGAAGAGCACACAGCCGCTGTTAAAGCCCTTGCCTGGTGTCCCTTCCAGGGAATTTGCTGGCTTCCGGTGGAGGTGGAGGTGATCGGACCATAAGGTTTTGGAACACCCAGACTGGCGCGTGCTTAAACTCTCTGGATACAGGTTCCCAGGTCTGTGCTCTGCTATGGAACAAGAATGAGAGAGAGTTGCTTAGCTCTCATGGATTCGCTCGTAATCAGCTCACTCTTTGGAAGTACCCTTCAATGGTAAAGATTGCAGAGCTGACTGGTCATACTTCTAGAGTGCTTTTCATGGCCCAGGTACCTTTGCAAATTCGCTACTTTCTGGTTCTAGGAATTGCATTTCTGCATTCACTGCTTTCCGATAAGATTTAGATCCTCCTCAAATAGTAACAAATTGTCTCTTTCCTATCAGAGCCCCGATGGTTGCACTGTAGCATCGGCAGCAGGGGATGAAACATTGAGGTTTTGGAATGTATTCGGTGTTCCGGAAGTGGCTAGACGAGTTCCGAAACCTAATCGAGAGCCTTTTGCACACTGGAATTGCATTCGCTAAATGGAAAGTCACCACTGCAAGTGTTGGTTTTTTGTTTAGCTAATGGAATTCCAGTGATGCGTGCTCGAGACACGGGTGCATACCATAATTTTATTTTTTTCCAGTGGATGTACCATGTATTATTTTTCGTGAATTTTAACTATTTTTACTCTTCTTCTCAGAATCACAGCTACTCGTCATGTTCAATTTTTTTTGTTCCCTACTGATCGATTGCACGCATTATGAACTTCCAAAGTTACCCGCCAAACACAGAACCAGCAAGATTTGTATAGTTCGGCACCAAGAACAGACGTTTACAGTAACTTTTGAATAAAACATCACCATCACCCAACAGAGAACTTAATATAAAGTTCTATTGAAGCGGATGGGGAATACAAATCTGCCTTCAGTGTAATATGATTGACCTAAATTGTGAAGCAACCCACCATCGGAAGTCAAATAATTGCAGATCAAGTGAATTGTCGTCGCATGTACTGTATGTATCTTGGCGTACGAAAACAGGTCCCTGAGTGCTCTGTGGTGGAAACTGGGGTCGTCCCAAAGCAATGTCCTCCAACACCTTGATTAGAAGCAGAGGTAACCCCATAGCAATCCATCATCCTTTGCCGAGTTAGGAAGAGATAATGTAAGATCCCAAGGGAAACACTAGCGAGTGATAGGATAGCACCTGGTTTGACGACATAGCAGTAGTAGTTACCAAAATAGATGCTGTCTTCGCTTCACCATGTTGATCATTGAAGCAACAGAAGAAACGCTATGATAAATGTTAGCCTGCATTACGTTAGTACATAGTACGTCTATTAGCCATTCATTCAGTCAATGTGATCTGTGTACCGTGAATGCATACACACGAAGTCCAACGGCAACATGTCCAAACACCTTCCAACTTTGCAAGATATGTCCGAACTTCAATTAAACTAGACAGGTAGATGCATGTCGTCATTAGCCATCGACCCGTGGTCGCAGGCATCCAATTCCACTCCTCTGGAGGAGTTGCGGTCTGTTTGGCCTTTAACATCACAATAAATCTGGACATGACCATGAAACGTACTAGGCTTTATCTAATTTATGCATAAAAATCATTATCTTCCCCACATCTAATCCAGTCGTGAACTCATGAAGAAATCTACTCTGGCCTCCTTTCCCTCAATGGAGAAATAGGAGGAGGAAAATATCTACGTTTGACGCGGGACTTAAGAGACGTGTTAAAAAAAAATTAAAATTCTATTTCATCGTGAAACATCCTCAATTACCCAACAATACTATTCAGAACCCTCTATCCTCCAGTGATCTAAGTAGAATCGATATTGACACGTGACATACGATACAACAGGACACGACGCGACACGACACGACGCGCCGCCACATAATTTCTCAAAAAATAAAAATTTCGATACTTTAGGACACGTTATTGTTATATATACATGATAAATATAAAATGTCAGTGGCGAATTTCTCCTTCTTCTTCTGTTAGGGATTCACTTAATTTTTTTTTTACTGGCAAGGAATAATAATTTTGGAAGGAATGGCTATATGACTTAAGTATATATATATCTTTTTAATAAATTTACATTTGGACCCATAATTTATTGAAAATGCTTCAAATTGATCCCATGCATGTCGAAATGGCGTTTGGGATGCTAAACTCACGTGTCTAGAGTGCTAAGCAAGTGTCGGTTGCTTGTCGGAGAGTGTCGGAATGTTGAACACGATACGACACGACACGACGCGGAGGCTTTCGAAGAGTGTCGGTGCTTCCTAGCCAATGATCACTTTCTATATACACCTTCAAACTATTCTTATAGCTAATAGCTAGCTTAGCCATACCAAGGATTATCTAGTCAGTCTAAAGCTCTGAGAATTTTTATGCATGCGTATGCGTCCAAACCAAATTCCACATGCATAAAAATTGCAATGCTGGGACTTCATTTTTTCGAGGGATTATACACATCCGATATGTGATTGTAAATTAAAAATAAAATACCAAAATTTACGTGATATGTAAATAAAAAGGGATGTAATCAATAACTATATCTCCCATACACGAAATAAAAGTTAAGTTACAAGATTATTGACCATATAGATGATTAAAAGATAATAAGTTTCTAAAAATTTGAAAATATGTTGGTTAATTCATAAATTCCCATTGTCGAAAAAACTACGGATATCATATTTATTTAAGTTAACGAAATACTTATTCCTTCCCTTCAAATGTTAACAAATAAGATTATATCCTCATGGTAAGAAATATTTCCTTCTTTCCAGAGTTTGGCTTAGAGTTTTAACTGTTAAGTCCATGTGTACGGGGGGGCTTTACGGTTATACACCAGATTATTAATATATTATCACACCAGTTTCAAATTCAAAAACATAAATAAATTAATTAAGAGATAATAATTATATATTCATGTTGTTTCGTTTGTCCTACCTAAACTAGAATTAGACCTGTAGTCGGACGCCTAAAGAGACTCTATATCAAATGCTCAAGCTCAAAATCGCTCTAAATTACAGTAGCATATGTAGAGACCCTGAACACTGCTGCTCTCACTCAACTCTTTAAAATAAGTATTCAGTCATCAAATTGCAATCACCCACAGCAAGATGGATTTCGTGACCGCGATGCACGATGAGACGAAAAACAGTGCCGTGGCGCCATGGCAATCGCAAGGAGATCTGACTATGCCAAAGTGTCGAGAATCCCGTGACAGATTCAGCGCCACTGGGAGGTCATTAGCGCGAAGAGCAACTACATCATTTGCGAAGAGTGCGCAGAGGAGAGGGAAAGGGGGGAGGGACCGAGCCATCGGCCTTTCATTGCTGCCCGTGCAATCCATTGGTGGTCGGGTTCAGGAACAAGGCGGGTCCAATCTCCCGCCCCATCGAGGTCTCAATGTGGCTCATCCAATCGGGCGACAGTCGAGCTGAGGACCGAGGCTGGTCCGATCTCCTGCCCGTCGCCAAAAAAATTCAACCCGAGCCCTAGTGCAGGGGAAATAACTCGGTGGACCTTGTGGGATTGGTCATGCCTTTGTGTCCATGCCGGTCTTGGAATGCCAACATGTGGTTGCTATAATACTTCGAGTAACAGTGTTATGAGCACCAAGAAACCTTACTAGACGATGTGGTGGTCTTTCATTGGGTGTTGAAATAGGTGCGGCCTATGCATTGTATAATCAACACCCGACAAAAGAGCGTGACGACACTTAATTGGAGGATTAGTAAGATTTCTTAAGATGTCAAACATTGCTCATTCTTTCAGATATATCTTATGCATTGTTTAAATTTTTTATTTTTGCCAGACACGTGCGGTCAATTTTAGTTGCGAGTTTTTATTTGTCAAATTTGAGTTTATCAATTAATTTCTATGTCTTTCTTTTATTTATATTCTCGCATATGTTCATATATCATGTCTAGATCAAGTTTTTTGTGATTAGAACATAAGCGGAGTACAATTAAGCCCTTCATCGTGTTTAAGTTTTGAGACACGAATAATTGTGTTTCTCATTCTCTATATGCACGTTATTCGTTCTACTTGTCAAATTATTTAAAGATAAAGAAAAAAAGGACGGTTGCTTCTGTTGACAGCGTCGATGAATCCTTGATCTAGATTTAACAAGCTAGCAAGCTACAAGTGAGTTTCAATCCTTTGAAAAGAAATCCATAAAAAAATCTAACACTTTTTTTTTTCCATAAGAGATCAATATCCTAAACTTTTTTTTTCCTCACCAATTCTCCAAATTATACCAGTAACTTGGATAACTAATAAATCCGACATGGCAGCATGCATGGACAATGCCACATCAGAATTTTAATGGCCGTCGAGGAAGGAAGTCTAACAAAAGGTGTTAAAGAAAAGGAATTATCCGCATGATTTCCTATACATTCTACAATTAAAGGAATTCTAACAAAACGTATATAAAAAAGGAATTAGCCGCATAATTTCTAAACAATTTAGTTTATCAAATAAAACTCTCCGCCCCCCACTTTAGACGTTCTTAACGCAAAAATCTGAGGTCAAGAACATAGTGGGAGGTAGGAAGTTCATATTCTTCGGTTATCGATAAACTATTTATATAGTATTTTACGATTGTCTTTTCTTAATTGAAGAAATAACATGGGCCCCAATTCCAATATGAAAAAAAAATCTTAGACTTATTGTACGACGGCCAATTCAGTCTTGTACCTTTCAACTGGTGCTGATGTTGATGACTTTTTTAGCTTGTTTTGAACTTTTCTGAAAATTTTCTTGTTTTTCTTTGTTTTTCTTTGTTTTATTTTTTCCCTTTTGATTAGTCTTAGGTGGTGGTCGGCCTAAACTGGGTGAGGGTCAATAGATCAGGCAAGACGATTGGCGAAAAGAAATGAAAAGAAAAAGAAGAAGAAAGAAACAAAGGAAAAAAGGAAAAAGAAGTAAAATCGAGAAATTTATAAAAATCTGGAAAATCATCCATGTCAGTATCAATCATGCGTCAACCAACGTAAGCTAATAGTGTGTTTCATTCATCAGGACAAAAAATTCATAGAAAATCTAAAACTTTTTTACATGCGACATTAATATCCTTAACATTTTCATCCCACCAATACTCCAAATTTAGATCAATAATTTTGGTATAATTTTCACTATGGTTCCGTGCATAATGACCCATCCATGTTAACTAATAAAATCTGACGTGGCAGGATGGGTGGACAATGCCACTGATGGAATAATTAATGAAGTTTAGAATTTTTGTATTTACTTCAATGTATGTACATGAGCCTATTTATAGGCTTTACGGGACTATCTGTAGTAACATAATATTATAATATCAATTGTAATCAATCATGATTACAATCTGGGAGATACACAAAATCGTAAAATATTTCTAACAAAATCCTAATATATTTCTAACAGCCACATCGGAATTTTAAAGGTCGAGGAAGGAAGTCTACCATAAGGTATAAAAAAGGAAGTATCTGTGAATTTCTTTATAATTTAAAATTAAGGAAGTCTAACAAAAGGTAAAAAAAGAAGAAGAAGGAAATATCCCCATGAATTTCTGTAATTTACAATTAGCGCCAAATTTGAATTTCGAAAGAATTATATCCACATCTACTTCAAAGTACCACAAATACAAGTACAGTAAATGCCCTCGCTCAACTCTCTGAATTTTACCAGCCGCAATTCAATCCAAATTCTCAGTCATGAAATTGGCCTCACCATCCAAGAGGTTTCAACTCACGGGAAGAAGATGCACCGCGCCATGGTGCGGAAGCAGTTAGAAAGAGATCAGAGGATGCGAAGGATTCAGGATGATCTCGAGCTAGCTATCGAGGATGACGCTGACATCATGCAACTGGAGAAGTCAACAGGCCTGGAGAAGGTGAAGCTATCGATGTCGATGGGGTCAATGGGGCCGGAGAAGGCGAAGCCGTCAGGTTTGCTACAACATGTTATGAAGGCGGGTCAAGTCCCTTGCAGAGAGTGTGAGAAAGAGAAGGCAAGGGGTGATGGATTAGGGTTTCACTTTTGCCCAAACGATGAGGTTGTAGTCAGATTCAGGACCAACGTGGGTTCGATCGGCCACCCATTAGCAAGAAGCTTTGGATCGGTTCTAGCAAGAAGCTTTGGCCGGTTCTAGATGCGGTGGAAAGAACATGCTGGGTGATATTGGCTGGGCGGCATGCATCCGTGCACATATAAAGTTCCTACGGAAAAACTAAAAACACGACCCTTTCAACGTTTTCAGGCTCAATCAAAGCTGATAGTTTTCTTTTCACATTCGTTCATGCTCTAATGAAGGTTCAGCGAGTGATTCTCAAGATAACATTGATGAGTTTGTGTGGAGATAGATTGCTGAATCCAATTTTTTCGGAGATCCGGTTTGCTTCATTTTTTTTTTTTCATTGTCTTGTTTGCTTCATTGAATTGTTCATATTTTTCGGAGATCTTGTTTACCAATTTCGGGCTTTTTCGATATGGCAATGTCCGCATTCGAAGGCAGATTATCAATAATGCATTAGTAGAAGATATTGCCAAATTCAGACTTTGGTTCCGCATTCGGAAGAAAAAGATATTCTGGTTCCGTATTCGGAAGAAGAAAATATTTCTTTTTTTGGATTGTTCTTGCTCGTAAGATCCAAATAATAAAGATATTATTCTATTTTGTTTTTTAATACGGTTGGATGAATTTTATTACTTGAGCATCTTTGATTTAATTGGGAACTGACTGCATAATCAAGAAAAATGGCATCACGGAGCATGTCGCTCGGTTTCGATGTTTCCAATTTATTTCCTGTTTAAGTGTGATTCGGTTCGGTCAGGCTTGAATCTGGATCAAATTGTACCGTTCATCATCGTCACCCCCACAAGGAAGTGATTACTTGAAAGCAATCTCACGTAAAACGTGTGTAAACAGGTTATTAAGTCAGTCTTTTATCATAAAAAGAAAAACAAGACAAATAAATAGCAAGTCAAGGTCCGCAATAACAGTAAGTGCAGAACAGGAAAGATTTCCTTCCGCGATATATTTGTTTCGCACGGAGGTTTTGAGTTTTGAGTCCACGTGCCTGGGAGAGTCATCGAATTCTTGTTTTCTAAACAAGAATCAAGACTCGACATCAAATATTTCCTATGCAATCTCAAGATCGGTCTCGGTCTTAATCACAATAATATAAATGTACATGCAGTGACTGAACAGTGCTCTCGTCACTCACACACTTTCCCATCAATACTCAATCATTTAGTCGCAAAATCGCCGGTGAAGATGGTTCTCGCAATCATGGCTGGCGAAAAGATGTTGGCCCGTGCCGACATGCTAAAGCAATCAGAAAGAGATCGGGGAACACAAACACAAAAGGAGCCTCGACGGTTTCGAGGGCATTGAGAAGGGAAGCCGCGCGAAGGAGGAGACGTGCTACGCTGGCGAAGGGCAGGTTACGTGGTTTGTGAAGAGGCGGGGCTGAAGGGAAAGAGACGATGGATTAGGGTTCCACAGTTGCGCTCACGACGATCCGGTGATAGCCGGTTTCAGGACCGAAGAGGGCCGATCTCCTGCCTGCTGGAGAAGACGGTCGGCCAGGATTCCGCAATAGCGGAAGAACGGGTGGACCCTTGGATTCGGCGGTGGCCATGCATCCATGCTCGGCTCGGGATTTCGTATTGTTGCTGAAAATATAGCTTGGGTTTCGGACGTAGACAGTAAAAATATGATTCTCGTAGGATTGAGTTGTATGGTTCGTCAGATTTGAGTTCCTCAACAAATTTCTTCGATCAATTGCTTTGCTGTCGTTAATTTCTACGTGCACATCACATCAACATATGAATCTGCTGTTGTTTCTACGTGTCTTTTATATAATTTGAACGATGCTCATCTGT
>JAGVVM010003595.1:0-31890 GCA_019149425.1 Psidium friedrichsthalianum
AAAACGATCAACATATAAACTTCGTTTAAGATCTCGGGGATCTGGATGCGTCTCTTGCCGTGAAACGACGTCGGATGATGTTCATATTCGCGTATAAATAAAATTAACGGTTGAAATTTGACTGTACATTATCATAATCTCGTTAAGATTAGAGAACTTGGGTTTCTTTCCCTTTTTTTTTCTCCCCTTTTCGGCATGATTTGGATTGTCGCGGTGCTTGGATTTATTATCTTGCCGACAGTTCGCACGTTTCGAATTCCTTTGCGATTCCGTGAGGGGTTCATTTAGTGAACCAAAGAAAACAACGCGAAAAAAAGACAAAATTTTTTTTTTGACGACCAGCTAAGATTGACAACGACGGCGGCATTCCCATCTTTTGCTATTCCGCAAGGTGTTTATTTAATGAACCTATCTTCATATTGACGGTAGATGGAACGTTCAACGACATCCTCTTGATCAGCTAAGGTTAGTTTTAGTCGCAATCCGACTGAATAGGACCCGGAACGATGGCTTAATTCGGTGCATACGGAGGTGCGAATAGCAAAATACAGTAGTCCAGTCACTCGGGCCTTTATTTAAACATAGGGATCATGGACGAGGAAAAAATGGCGAGAGTAGGTGAAATCAAGTCTATATTTGAATGCAGAAACTGCTAATCTAACAGTTTGACGGTATTATTGATTATTTCTGATTGCACGATCTCCTAATTAATAAGTACTTCTATACAAAACACGTGATGATAATGTATAGATCTGCGGTTAAGGTTGAGCCATTTATAACAACGGTGCCATTAGGAAAGCGTTTTCCTTTAAATATAGGATCACGGATGAGGGGGAAAATGGGCGAAAGTAGGTGAAATCAAATTGCAAAATCGACTCGTGGTGGGGCTTTTTCTCGGCTGAATATCATGTCTTGGGCCCATGACTTCACTAACAAGACATCCATTTTTTTCTCGGGGGACACTTTTTCTCTCTAAAATTATCCAGAGGAAGAAAATTGGCGAAAGGAATTTGACTATGTACACGAGATGGACTCGGAGGCATCGACTGATCCTCTCACTTCATCGTAGCCGTCAAAATCGCGAAGGACCAATCTAATCCGATGGTCACGATGAACTGGTCTCGTGCGCGACCGATTCGGCCGAGGAAAGTACCGTGGGGCGCGGGTGGGCCGCAGTCCACGAAGCGCACACAACTTGCTAAAAGCCTAAAACCATTGGCGGACCCCGACCTGGACCCGGTTCCGGACCGGCCCGAGTGGCACGTGGGTCTACGGCTCCGTGCACTCTGCTGCTAATCGGTTCGGTCCGGACCGGCCCGATTTACCTCATGGACGGCATTCCCGGAGCTCCAGCTCGCGCGATGAGGGGGGTCCCTCTTGAGAAGTCGAGCACAAAAATCGGATGAGCGTCGGAAAAAAGATCGGTTCTTTGAATTTCTCTGTTGACCGTTGATCTTCAATCGGCTGTTGCTTGATCCGGCGGAGAATCGACAGCTCAGATTCCAATCCATTTCCAAATTTACTTTTCCAATTGACTCGTGGGTCATTACCCCCTTCGGTTTGCGTTGGACTTTTCTGCTCTCTTGCTTCTAGTTACTGGTGATCTAGTCACTCGCTACGCGAATTGATTTCTCGATTGTGTGTTCTCCTGGGGTTCGTTGATTGCCCGTTCTGTACCTGTCAAACCGGTAGCCTGTTCCGTGGAATCTTTACTCAGCCCGGAGGAAGTCCAGTCTGCTGCAGTCGTGCACGCTAAAACCTCTGTTTTGGACTTTTGGGTCGTCAGCGAATTCTTCTGTAGGTGAGAGAAATCCACGGTTTCTTTGCCGATTTGTGTTCGTCTACAGATTCCACCGGCGGGTTTGTTCTTCTAATCCGCGCTTGTTTGCTCGCTGCTTTTGTTGGCTTACACAGCTTGAGCTTGGCTTAGTAGAAGGTTTTGAGTTCTGTTGCCATCAATGGAGGGAGTTGTGTGGCCTCGGGTGTACAGCTGCTACAATTGTCGAAACCATGTTGGTCTTCACGATGATATTATCTCCAAGGATTTCCAGGTGAGGCGCGTGTCGTTTTCTGAGAGAATGTTTCTTGTTCTTGACTGTTCTGTGGACTCGCGATGTTTTGGTCCAGTGCTATTTGTAGTTTTCAACACATTTGAGCATTGTGCTTAAGTAATAATCGGTGCGACCCCCGTCGTTTGTCGGCTGTATGGAATTATATTACAAAGAGATTGCTGGTGGGAAAAATTTGAAATTGAATATAGTCAGGAAAATGACTTGTCATGTCTTAAATTCTGAGTTCATACTCCATTTATGCCTAAAGGCCTTCTTGAGGCTGTCAAATAGAAGGTGAGATTTGTTCTTGGCATTACAGGAAGGATAGGATCTGGCTTTGTCTCACATTAGACGGCTAGATGGTGTTCAATCTCATTACTTTTGTTTGTAGCTATTGGTATTTTTTCCAAGTTCTTGTCAATTATTGAAATTCAATCATATGAATCAGTTTAATGGGGGTCTGGAGATTGTTGTTCTTAGGGAACAAATGGCCGGGCTTTTCTGTTCTCTCATGCCACGAACATTGTCGTGGGGGCCCAAGAAGATCGGCGCCTCCGCACTGGTCTTCATACGGTTGCTGACATATCCTGTGCCGATTGCCACGAGGTGTTGGGTTGGAAGTACGAGAGGGCCTATGAGGCTTCACAGAAGTATAAGGAAGGAAAATTCATATTCGAGAAGGTGAAGATCGTTAAGGAAAATTGGTAGCAGGAGCACCAGCTGATGTTTATGCTTGACAAAACATTAATCCGTTTAAATCGCCATGCTTATATCAATGTGTGGATAACCCAATCTCTGTGTACAGAGATTTCTCGGCTGATTAAAATTTGGTCCCAGGAACTGTGGAATCTTGCCATGTGTGGTGTCTGGAGGTTGCATATCGCTTTCACTTTTTTGTTTATATGAAAATGTCTGATTTTGCTTGGTTTTTCGCTTCCCTTCAGTTAGTAGCTGTGATTTATAGATTCCTGACGTCAAGCTCTTGAATTCCGAGGTTTCCAAATAGGGAAAGAAAACCGTGGTATTATACACACATAAGATCCCCGACCGGTTTGCTTGGATATTCATGACCCACAAGAATGTTTTAAGCCGAAGTGCCTCCTTTGGAGTGTTGCCTTTTTCTTTTCCTTCCCTTTTGGTTTCTGCAATGCTTCTGGTTTGCTTGCGTCATGCGATGCTGAAGAACTTGCTGCTTGGTGGAGATCTAAGGTCGTTTCGATAATTTCCCATTTTCCTTTCCTGAGATGTTGTAAACTGTTACTCTCATGTTTCCAAGTCGATCAAGGTGAGGTGTATTCCCACCATTCTAGACGTCCAAGAGCTAAAACACGTGATTAATGGGAGTAAGTTGGGCTAAGAAGCATCTCTGTTTTATGCTTATTTGGCCTATAAAAAATTGTCTGTGATTTCTCAAGTCCCTGTCACGATTCACTTTCCTGACTATTCTACGTGCATAACTGGCTGGTTTTTCAGCTTAGGTTTCTGGAAAATTGTAAGTAGTTGATTGTTCAAGTTGAATTTGTAAGTCATTTGTGTTGAACTATCTGCCTTCATTGATATGGCAATACCCCTGCATTCCCCATAGCTCACCAGATCCGTGGCAATAGCCTATTATGCATGCTCTAAAGTGGAGTTCAGGCTGGAGGTAGAGATTGCGCCGGCTATAGCTCGAAACACCTGGTTACCTCTTGGAGTTGCAGATGCACTTCACCACCTTAACCTTTTCCCTTTCCTTTTCTGGAAAAATCACAGCACTCTGCATCAGGTACATAGAATTGGTAGTCTCTGTATTTACAATTCTCTTATGGTTGTTCAAGCTTACTAAAGGTCTTGCTACATGCGAATACGGACAAGGTCTATGTAGTTAGCTTCCTTTTTGCATCTGTTTGGCGTGCTCTTTTGATGGCTGGCTAGGAAAACACTAGCCACACTGTAAAGAGTAAACTTTGGGGGTGTTTGATCTAAAGGAATGACCATCTTTGACAGACTTGTTTGTGCAGCCACATGTTTTAACTTCTAAGGCTGGTTTCACGTTGCAAAAAGAGATGGTATGGATTTGAATCTTTGTATCCCCATTCCGGTAACTACTGAAATTTGTACGACGATGGCGAGGAAGAACTTTGAGCCCGCCGGTCTGTATCCAAAGACCAGCAAAGGAGCCCGAAATGCATAGACGGAGATCTGAGTCATCTAACCTGATTTAGTGCGGTTCATAGCATAGGCGGTACGATTTCTTCACTGTTATTGTCTGAGGTTTCGTAACAAGACAAGTTCGATTTTCTCAAACTACCTAATACGACCGGTTCTAATTTTTGGGCGTTCAATTGGATTTTGAGGAGAAAATGTCAGCGAGTTGTGTCTACAGCTCAATGATATAACCTAAGGGTATTTGCATTGCTCTTACACACTTTCATCTGGTCATCAACCATCACACGACGTCGTAAAATCTTACTTTCCGGATACTGTCACATTTTGCCCTAGGCCACTACAAAATTACGCAAATCTTGAATGAAGAACTGGCCGAGGCCGATGCGTCCCATGATAAACGATCGCGTCCGCGTCTTACAAAGCCCAAAGATGTGAACCGTGGTGTGACATCATAGACCGACCCATCAATGAGCGGCTCGATTTGACAAAGTCGCACCAATCATTTTCGTCGCCGCGCTGAAAAAAGGGAAGAGTTCGCGTAGGGCAGCTGATGCAGTCATAAGAAGAGCCATGTACGCCGAGATGAGTGGAAAGCTAAAGAAGCCAGTCTCTCCAGAAGTTAATGCTCAGTAGACTGGATGTATGCAGTATGCCGCTATATCGAGCTCTGCGAGTCTCAAAAACCCTAGGGACATGCAAAAATGCCACGAAGGAAACGCAGACCCCACAGAGAGAGAGAGAGAGAGAGAGAGAGAGAGAGAGACACTAAATGCTAACACATGCTGTTTACCTCATCAGCCATCAGCACCGACACAGTAGGGTTTCGAGCTTAGCGCAATAATAGAAAAGATGGGCTATGATATAAGAACTCGGGCCCGTCCATGGCCTGCCCGCTTCAGCTTTCACAGAAATGGAGGGACACGAGGGACAAGAACGTGTGGGGCGAGAGAGGCGAACGAATGGACCGAGTTTGGCAAAAAAAAAAAAAAAACCCAGAACCCCCACCTCGTCATCATCATTGCCTCGCTCGCGACCTTTCACCACTAGGTGAAGAACAGACGTTAAGAATAATTTACTGCAACTTTTTACTGCTATCCCAAGTTGTGGAATGCGTGCATGGATTCGTCCAACCCACCGGGGGGGGGGGGGGGTGTGAGAGGAGGAGGAGTTGGTGTATTCTAATCACTCGTTTCAGTGGGGGGAAGGAGGGTTGATGGGGACGATGCTGAAGTTGTTTTTCTTCTCCATGTAGGCGTGTTTAGAATTAGGACCAGACCCTTGGGCAAAGATTCATTCCTCACTTGCATGGAGGAGAAGCGAGAGGAATGAATCTTAGAAAAAAAAAATGCCTCTATAAAGATTTCGAATCTTCGAAACCTATCTTATGTTCTATATATATCTACTTTATAGTCAAGAAAGATTTTTCACATGATCAACAGCACGTTGCATTTGCAGACTATGTTTCACAACCATCCATATACAGATACTTAATAGATACTACAGTAGTCATGGACCTTTTTGTTCAATGATCAAGTTAGTCCTTCATATTTTGTTCTGATCCATTAACCTCTAATCATTTCCAATCTTGGTTACTCAAGTCGTGGGCTCGGTTAGATTGGTTACTCAAGTCGTGGGCTCGGTACCAATATGAATTTCAGAGTGTGCAACCACCAGGCATATGCTCGCTTTAGTACTTGTGGTCTAGATTTAAAAAGTTTAGAAGTTAATGGAATTCAAATAAAACGACGGAGTCAAAGAAATTTTTAAGTATGTTTGTCCCACTATCATTATACCAAGTTTGAATAAATGTAAATATATGTATTTTATATATCTAGAGAGAGAGAGAGAGAGAGAGAGAGAGAAACCCTAATGATGAAAGTGGGATACCATGTGAAGCCGCGCACAACAGTTGGCGGGGGGAGGGAGAGTGGAAGATGGGTCATACTCATTCACATTCCACGCACCTCTCCTCCTCTGGTCCTTCCTTCCCCACTCATTTCTTATTCTTACCTCTCACGTCATCTCTCTTCAGACGCCCCTCTCCACCTGCCACTCGCTCCATTCATTCAATCAGCTTTTCTGGGTTGCGAGAATCTTTGCCAAGATGATGTTGCTGGTGTTTTACATGACCAGACCAGACACTTCTGATTGAAGAGAAAGAAAGAGAGAGGAGCGCGAGCGCACACACGCACGTAGTTATATCATATATCATGATTTGCTGTAAAAGATAAAGGATGACAGCCATCATTCCAAAGCACTTTACCAAGAAAAAGAAGAAAAAAAGAAGAATCGCCACAGACGTTCCTGACTTCCCAAAGTTAAATGATTTTCTGCTAGGCTACTGTTCACCAAGCCATCTCCGCAGATGCCCTAAGCTAGCTCTGTGATCTCTCCTCTAGCAGTGAAGGAAGAAGATGCTGATAAGTGATTTAGCCAAGACTTTGATGTGTTGTATATACTTTCTGTTTTTAGTTAAATTAAGAGAAATATATAAATTGAGTGAAACTACAAAAAAAGAAAACTAAAAAAAATGGAATAATCAGGTGAGATGATTAATGAATCATCCATTCAAATTCGGTTCATGGATTTGACGGATTATTCATGGAGAGAATTCTCGAGAATATACTAATTTCTCTGTTAAGAAACCTCTCAAGCATCATATTCCCATTGATCAAGTTGCTAAGACAAGGTGAACAAAAAACCATAAGCACGGAAGAACATAAGAAACCAATGAAATGAAGGCAAGCAAAGCAACCAAACCCACTCAGTGGAATGACGGTAATTAAGAAAAGTGAAGAAACCATTTTACCCCTATTCATTTATCTAGCTTTCCATCATCCTAGAAGCTAGTCACACTCAGAATAAAATAGATCAAAAGGAAAATCAAACTCATCCTGAACTCTTGCAAATACTTTTCATGCAAGAAGAGCTGCTATCTTTCTGTCATATGACCATGTCAATTGTCATTACCACGATCCTCCGCCCAACAATCCTCTCCAATACCCAGTTGATGAATCTCCATGTTGCCCCCTATTCAGTTGGTCGAACTCAGCAGCCCTCGAAGGCGCTTGTCTGAACTCCCCAGCTTCAAGGCCAGCCAGAGAGAAATATTGGAGGGTTGGCTTGAGTTCTTGCAGAGGGAACCCAGCTGATGACGAATACATGCAGGCGCTCGAATCAGACCCGGGAATCGCCATTAAACTACTCAGGCTCAAACCGCTAGGACAAGCCCCGCCGCTCTTCAAAGCTCCATTGGGGAAGAAGAAGAAGAAGAAGAGCTAGGGTTTGGAAGATGGTGGCTAATGGCAGCGTAAGCCTGAGCCGGCAAGTAGCCGACAGGCTCAGATCTTCATGGAGATTGTTATTAGGGTTTTGAGGGTCAGAGTGAAGGATGGTCGGAGGTGGTGGAGTCAGATTTGAACATTCTTGTTCTTTGATGATGGCAATGAGTTGAAGATGAAGATGGTGATTGTCTCTTGTTCTTTCCTTGACCCACCACCCACAGGGACATTTCTGAGAGAAACCACCCTCAGTCCAGTACCTCCTACAGGTCTTGCAGAATATCTGGGCTGAGAGAGACTGTAATTGTTGTAGTAACAAAACTTGGTGTGTGTGGAACTGCCCTTGGGCAGTTTAAAGCTTGGTCCTTTTGTGGCCTTGACCTTAGGGCAGGCCTCTGTGACGCCTCCATGGCTTTAATAGCCCCAATTCCCTGAACATCATCCCGCAAAAAAAAAAAAAGAAAAAGAAAAAGAAAAAAGAAAAGAAGAGATAACAGTTAAAAGTGCCAAACAAATACTGAAAAAAGTCTAGACTTCATCATCCAAGAGCATGAAAAAGATTGGATCACTCAGAATTTGTGTGGGAGAGAGAGAGAAATAGAAGAAAAGGTGAAAACACACAGGACAGAGAAAAGCAAACAAAAGCAGTTAACTTTTGACAACTTTGAGGGGGAGATTTCCTTACATGTTTACAAGGGAAAAAGAACAAAGAGGAACAACTTTCCCAGATCCCTTTATCAGCAGGTGGAAAAGAGAGAGAGAGAGAGAGAGAGAGAGAGAGAGTGCAGTACTTTCAACAGAGCGATGATGATGACGATGAAAGCTTTCTTCTTATTAAGAAAGCAAGCTAACCCACACAAAATTCAAAGGGAGTAGTAGTATTTAGTGGGAAGCTAAGCATCATTTCATGGGTGGAAAGCAAAGTTCCAACTTTTCTGAAGCAGATAAAAATCAACCAGAAGCTTTTTCCAAAGGTTCCAACCTTTTTCTTCTCCCACACACCCTTTTCCACCGCAGGAGACACGGACACAAAAACATAGGGAAATCAAACGACGACGATGATGATCGGAGAAGAGAGAAACAAGAACGAAATGTTTTCTTGACTTTTACCTGTCGCCACTGAGCAGCAGCATCCATTGGATAAAAAGGAAGAAGAAAAACAGATAGACGGTTAAGTCGTTCTCTTTCTTGCAGCTTCTCCTCCTCCTCCTCTTCTTCCTCCCTCCGCCTTGTGCCTTGTGTAATCTTATCAGTGAAGAGAGAGAGAGAGGGGGGTAGTTCTGTCTATCAGTTAATCTTTCGCTGTCCCAAATTAATTGTGGGATGAAACATCACAGAATTCTCTCAGACACACGCTTTTTTTTATTTTAATTGAAAAAATCGAAATCCGTGTACGTTTTCGGGATTGGGATCTTTTATTCTTCGAGGGTGTCTCGAGTGCAAATCCTACGTGGACCGAACCACACCAGGAAGTGACTGAGAATTTTCCTCTCAGTCTCATTCCCATTCCCTGTTCGCCATTATTTGTACCTTCATAAAAATTCTCTCCGAGAGTTTAAGAGAGAGAGAGAGAGAGAGAGAGAGAGCGCAGAGGTAGGTCGGCCATTCCACGCCTCCCTTCCATGAAGCTAAACTTGGGTCTCTGTCGCCGCCATCACAGGAGCAGTGAAGAATGCTTAATCAAATCCCCGTGAACAGAAGCAGCTCCTTCTTTGTTAGGTCATCGAGATGCAAAGCAATCATGAAGTCTAGAAATGATCCAGTCCAGCTCAGCATCCGAACTAGCAACCAAAACGGGAGGGAGCGGTTCTTAATTTTTGAAATCAAGAATCTGACGAGAGATATCGGATCGATCGATCGATCCAAATAGTCTAGTGAAACTAATTGTATATACTTAAAATACATATTCATAGTTTAAATACGTAAAAGTGCTTTTAAAAATTAAGAGTCCAAATTCTTTAAAGATTTTTAAGAAGTAAAATTACAATTAAAAAAAAATAGCGAGTCTAGTTCGGGCGGTTTGGGTGGGCAATTTCACCCTTGGAATTGGGGACCGGATCAATGCTTCTGAAAATCGGATTGAATTGTTAAGAACAGAAGCATTTGAGGAGAAGAAAAGGGAAAAGAAAACAATCGAATTTTTAAGTGAAAAAATCTTCTAAATAAAAAAGGGAAAAAAACCATGGTGCCGCACTAAGCAATCTCTTCATTATGAGTATAAGTATCAATGTTACAAGTTTTAGCATTTCAAATACAAAAAATATTGCCTCAATATATAGAAGGAGTCTAGGGCATACATAGTTATGATGAAAATTACAAATATGCCATGTAAAAGTTTTACGTTTATGGTGGGTTTGGTTCAGCTTTCTCAAGGAACTTTAGGGAAATGCAAAGCAATTTAGCCTAAAAGGTTTTGAGAAAATGCAAATACTATTTGGTAAACTCTGCTTTGAGAAGTAACTTTGAGAGAAAAGTCATTTGGTAGAAACTTATCTGGAAGGTGCCTTTGGGTAATTAATTTAAGCTTTTGATTTTTAATTGGTTTAAACTTGAAAAATGAAGTCTGCAACTTTATTAATTTATATATTAATGACAATGTTAATGATATGTCTCAACGAATTTATAAATAAAATTAAGTTTTTTTTGCTAAAAATATTCAAAAGGAAAAAACATCACATTGAAAGAATTCAATACCTGACGCGATTGCAATTCAGTGACCCAGCATCTTTCATTCGTGATTATGATGGACATCAAAATGATACAATTTGTCTCTTTCTAAAGTATGAATTTTTTTGTATGTGTATATATAAATAAGTCAGTTGAATAGCAAAATACATTAGTCCACTTTAAAAGCTATCTCACCAAACTTTAAAAAGTTGTCTATGATCCTTTTCAAGAACGGTACACTGACTGAATCACACAATATGTCAAAAAGTAGCAAAAGATGAATATGGTAACATAAGCTAAAGAATCTGACCCTAAAAAAAACATAAGTTATCCTTAAAAATTACAAACCTCCTTAACATTTCCCAAATGTAAAGCTATTTGATCTCATACACGTGCCATGTTAGATGCTACGTCATCATTTGAAGTACTACCCTCCTCATTACATTGGAATCCATCATATACAAATTGGGATCCAAATTGACTCTTGCAAAATGTTTATCATTCACAGCATTTCTTCGTACATAGTTGTGTAAAGTCATTACCGCTATCACGAATTTCACTTGCTTTTGTATGGATAACTTGGCATACTCTTTAGAATCTTCCACTTCTTTTTCAATAAGCCAAAGGCTCGCCCAATTTCTGATCGTAGTGAGGAGTGGGCATAGTTAAACACTTCTTTATAATCTATAGGTGTAGGACCTTGTTGAAACTCAAGCAAATAATATCTAATTTCTTTGTATGGCCCCAAATAACTCGTGGGATTTGGATATCCGGAACATAAACAATATAAATCATTCAAGATATACCACATACTTATTGGTGTATAAAAACAACTAAATAACAAACCTTTCGAAGGATGAGGAAGTTGTAAATCATGTCTCCCAATGACTTCATAGAAGATACAAGTATCATGAGTTGTTCTCTCTCGACCAGCACAAACATACGTAAATTCCATATTAAAATTGTAGATGGCCAATACATTTCATGTCGGTGTTCCTTTTCGATCGATAAAACGAAGTTGGTCACCCCGTACGTACCAACACCAGGATATGTGTACCATCTAAGCTCCAATGCAATCCTAAAACAAAAATGCATATATTACTTCATTTATACTTGGTTGATCATTTCTATTGTATAATAATAACTTATCTTAAAATGTGGATAAAATTTTCTATTATTCCTGATCTTCTTTGGAATTTCCTTGAATTGTCGATCAGATAGTTGGATCAAATCTGCTTCGATTTCACATACTTTATCCAAAACTAAGCTAAATAACATGCATATGATTTTCCCATAGTGCTGAAAGTGCTATTGTGCTAACTTGTTACTTATACCATGTCTTAGAATATGAAGAAACATTCATAATATTTCTGCAACTTCAATATTCCTGATCCTTTGAGACCATATCTTGACACTAAATCATGCATTAAACTATTAAAGGCAGTTTTATCCATTTTAAACATTTGATAACACCTTGTTGGATTAGCATCAATACCAATCAACTCTCTTAATCATTCATTTCCTCTCTATGATGAGATCATGCACGGTATTTTGTGACCATATGTCACTTGATAAACAGCTATAATATGTGCGGCTACACAAGCTTGCCAAAATTCCTCTTCCTCATTTTCTTGGTTTTCCTTTTCAGGATAATCATCCATATTTGATGAAAGTAACAAAATTGATTTACAACAAAAGATGTAACAAATTATCTAGATCATCCATCATATATATGTAAACTCCACCCAATAAAGAGAACACCAACTACAAATATAACTCACAATAGAACACAAATAAAAACGAATAACTGATGACTGAAAAGAGAACACCCAACTAGAATTAGGTCTCACAATAAACATAAACATGTCTCACCAACTAGTACAAATAAGTAGTTTAAATAGGTCTCACATTACAGCAACCTAGCATATGAAAGAGTCTACATAAATAGCTAACATTCCTAGTGATCACTATGCTTTCTGAACTTAAACTTGGTCCATTGGACTTTTTGCTCATTGTCATCCATGTTCGTGAAGATTTGCTTATTGTCTTTCTTTTCTGCAAAATGTTCTAGTGCAAAAAAGTATAACTCTTCGTCTTGCATAATCTTAAGTATGGCTTTCAAAGTCTCCAAGATTTCCTTGTATGGATCATATTCCCTCCCAAGAGATGTGGCATGGCTCCTACTTTCAATAGCTAAATAAATTCTATCCATTTGCGTCGTTAGCTTAGCACCTATACTTAATTTCTTTTATTTCTTTCCTTGACATTGCCTTACTGAACCATGCATTGCTCTCTTATGGCTTTGAGCCTATTCAACAACCTTTTCACTTACATTACACTCTATATTTTCATTAGCAGATCCTGCACAATCGCTGATATCAAGTTGTGTAGCCACAACATCCTCATTAACACATACACCTTGTGCAGGATTCCATGTGACATTTTCGGTAGCAACTATATCTCCGAACATTATATCCGACAAAACTTCAAGATCTGGATGTATGTCTTTTGTTCTAAAAGCTCTAAATTTATGATATCCCTGTTATAACAAACATGTTAATGAATTGTCTTATAAAAGATGAACTTTAAAAATTTAACAAAAAGATGGGGGGAAACCTTAATTTTTCTCTCCCACTATTCATCATTTGCATCAATGGTTTTCTTCTTTGGATTCCCTCCTAATGATGTTTCCTTAAAAAGCAACACTTCCATCTTCTCCATTCTTCCTTAAGGTTATCCCACTTACTCTTCATTTGACTTTTATCATACTTTTTGCCTCTTAGCTCCTCAAACTTTGTAATTATGATTGTCCATCCATCCTTTTGATTGTTTGCAGGATGATTACCTCTTTCAATTTGTTCAACGCACAACTTACAAAAGGTTTCTACATCTTCCGGGATCCAAAATGCCTTTTTTTCAATGAACTTACCATATACAGTAAGCTCTCATCTCAACAATATTCTAGCATATTTTGACAAAAATCTGGATGAAACTACACCAACTACGAATCTATCTCTTTGAAGATGCTAGTGAGCTAATTGAGTAGTTTTGGCAGCAGCAATCAATGAGACAAAAGGTGTGTATTTAAAGGGAATATAAGATCACTAATCGCATGGTGGGTAGATACCCAGAAAAACAAAACTAGTATAATCAACACAAAAATTCATAAATAAAAAAAACAAGGTGAATAATCGAATTTTTACATGATGGATTTCTTAGCAGATCAAACGTAGGCTCAATAAAAGACTGATATGATGCACCCAATGAAGAACAACCCATAGAGAATTAAAAAAAAAAACAATAAGACAGACTTCCAGGTGAATATTCGAATAAGCTAACATGAATTGATGTTCACTAATTTGATGTAAACTTGCAAAAGTTAGGAAATTGATAAAGTCATGGTGCTTTAAGATATGTCTAGCCGGCATTTTCTTTTTTTCTTGAAGTTGATACATTTTTATTCGTCTCAAATTTTGAATCTGTTGCATTATATCAGTATTATTATTCTGATGTTTGCAAAGTCATGACATTCTTTGAAAATTTCATAGAGGCGAGAGACTCTTCAACAAGCATCTACTAACTATTGAAAATGAACAGTATGCTATTTCTTCATATTCTACTAGCTTCCTATTGAAAGCAATGAAAGAATTCTAAGCTAATGCAATTCCTAAATCCACACTCTTTCATTTGTTTGGGGTTAGCTAAACATATGGTGCCAGTCAGTTGTTTCCTAGATGAATTTATGTACGGCTAGCTGGTTTAAGGGAACTTCGCCATATTTTAGCCCGACTCCAAAATGAGAGGAGAGATCGAAGTATCCAAAATTTTTACGTCATTAGTTAAAAATGAAAGGTAGAGTTAGGTTTTGCCTTTTCTATACTTAATATTCTTGAACTCTCTCGTTCAAGTACTGATCAAGTTGTATCTTTTGCCTAACCACAACCTTTGAAAATATGCAGAGCAAAATTTAAGAGCAACTGCATAAGTTGGTGTACTCCCAGGCAAGGATTATAAATTTTTCCTGTTGATGGATGTTACTTATTTTTTGTTAACAAGTAGGGATTTGAATCTCACATTTGTTCTAGAAATAAACAGTCGAACTCGAAAAGTCAGGGCAAATACAACACGCAAACCACATAGAACAAAAGGAGGGGGAGAAAATGCTAAAGATAGTCGCAGATCTAACGAACAGAGGGACGGGGAACAAAGAATGCGAGCCCAAGCTCGAAAATGATGTTTCTTCAAATAGAAGGGCATTAGAAAATCTCACCTAGAGACGAAGAGGAGATGGAACAAAGGTTGCAGATGAGCGGGCGCGAAGGAATGGCAGGCAAGGAACTAAGCAAAGAGGTTGGTGGAGGCGAAGTGTAGAGCGAGAGCAGGAGTAGCGATAAGTGTAAGGGAGAGAGTGAAGCATAGATCTAGGGTTGTATTTTAAAAAGGGCACAAATTGATTCTTAGTAAAATCTTGAGGTAAAAATATGCAATTGAGTAATCTTCATTATTGGGGCTTCAGCATTCCCAATGTCAACTTTCATCACAAAGTCCTTTCAAAATATTTGCTAAATGCCTAACATTTTCCCCAGTGGGCTTTGGATCCCAAGGAGCTTTGAAAATGCTATGCGCTTAATATTACTTTTTTTTTAAAAGACTTCACAAATCCATCAATCTCCCACTTGAAGGCAGATCTTCAAAACAACAATAATCTTTCATAGTCTTTACTTATCTTTGTAACCCAAATTGTCCTAGTACGGTAGCCCCCTCATTGCTAAACATGGAGGCCAACTGAGGCACAACCTCAGTTTTTTTATGGTGACAATGTTTGTTAACATGTCTATTGGATTTTCTACACCAAGAATCTTCTTCAATGACAATGTTCCATTATTTATCAGTTGATGAATATGATGATGCTTCAACTCAATGCGCTTTGTCCTTGAATGAAATATTGGATTCTTTGCAAGAGAAATAGCACTTTAACTATCACCAAAAAGAACATTATTATCCTGCTCCTCGCCTGTTTTCTTCAAAAAAAAATCAACCAAATCATCTCTTTACCAGTTTCAGATATAGCAACATACTTTGTTTCAATGGTTGAGAGAAACATACGCGTCTGAAGTCTAGATATCCAACAGATTGCAATGCCACCTATAGTAAAAATATAACCCAAGGTACTCTCCTTGTTATCCAAGTCACACCAAGATATGCATTAACAAAGTCATGTAACGTTACATCGTTTTCATAAAACATTATGAAACCCGAAGTGCCTCTTCGGCATCTTAATAACCACTTTACAGCTTCCCAATACTTTATTCCTGGATTAGCCATGTATATGCTCATAATTCCTATTGCGTGAGCTATGTCTGGTCTAGTAAACCATATCATACATTACACTGTCAACAGTTGATGCATAAGGCACCTTAGCCATATATTCCCGCTCCTCATCTGTCTTTGGTAACTGCTCCTTCAAGAGCTTGAAGTGACCTCCTAAAGGAGTACTCCTAGGCTTTGCATTATGAACTTTGAATCTGTCCAGCACCTTCTTGATATACTTTTCTAGAGATAACTTTAGAATTCCTTTGGATTTTATCCTGCATGATCCTCATCCCATGAATTGGATTCACTACGCTAAAGTCCTTCATTTCAAACTCTTTTGACAATTCCCGCTTCAGTATGTTGATCTCCCTCATGTTGGTTCTACAATGAGCATATCATCCACATACAACAGTAAAATAATATAGCAGTCATCAAGTTTCTTGAAGAAACAATAGTGATCCATTCACTTTTAGTGAACCTGTTACCACATATAGAGGTGTCAAATTTCTTGTACCACTCTTTAGGAGCATGTTCAAGTCATACAAACTTTTCTTCAACTTGTAGGCATAAATTTCTTTTCCATAAGTTGAAAACCTTCTGGTTGTACCATATAAATATCCTCCTCTAAGTTACCGTGGAGGAATGCAGTCTTTACATCCAATTGCTCTAAATGTAAATTCTTAGTAGAAATAATATTCAACACTGGCCTAATAGTAGTCAATTTGACAATTGGAGAGAAAATCCCTGTGTAGCCAATTCATTCCTTTTGTTGAAAACCTTGTACTGCTAACTTTGCTTTGTATCTCTTGCTGTCATCAGGTTCTTCTTTGACTTGGTACACCCACTTCTTCTGCAATGCCTTCTTCCCATCTGGTAACTGAATTAACACCTAAGTTCTATTCTTCTCGAGTGAATCCAACTTGTCTCGCATTGCTAACTCTCACTTAACGAAATCTTTAACCTGCATAGTTTTTTTAAAAAAATTTGGTTCGCAACGTCGATAAAAGAAAATAATTCAATGACGGAGAATACTTTTGTACAGGTTTAGATTTTCTACTAGATCTTCTCAAAAGTGAGCTCAGGAATATATGATTCTTATTCTGATTTTTCATTAGAGTCTACAGCAACAATTACAAATTTCTAATCATAAACTCTTAGAAACCCCTTTCAATTCGATCTATTTAGTGTCCATTGTTTGCTTCTTCACGCTAGATTTTACCACTGCTCTATCCTTGTACAACAAATTTTCATTGAATGTAACATCAGTAGTTCTTATTCTTTTTCTATTTTTCTCATCCCAGAATTGATAGCCAAAATAATCATAACCATATCCAATGAAAAATATATTTTTTAGCTTTTGCATCGAGCTTAAACACAGCCAAAAACTTTCAGATGCGAGTATTCCCTTTTGTCTACTTCATTCTTCTCTAGGTAACTTGAAATCAAGTGGAACTGAAGGTCATTTGTTGATCAGATATGTTTTTGTGTTAATTGCATCTACCCAAAACATCTTAGGTAATAATGCATGCTTTCTCATACTTCTTGCACTCTCATTCAAAGTTTTGTTCATCCTCTCAGCAACTTCGTTTGCTATGGTCTGCTAGGAATAGTTCTTGTTATTCTAATTTTGTTTTATACACAAAATTGCTTGAACTCCTTACTATCATACTTACCACCATTGTTGAACTTAGACATTTAATCTTCAGGCCAATCTCATTCTCTACCAGCTTTCCATCTCTTAAAAGTAGCAAACACATCCGATTTATTTTTGAGAAAATAAACCCATGCCCTTCTGGTGGAGTCGTCGATAAATGTGATAGTAGTGTGGGCCTCAAAAGGAATGCACAGGGGCTAGCCCCCACACTATGTATGCACCAACTTAACTTTCCTTTCATTAGTTCTCTCCCAATTTTCAAAAAACTAACACGTTTATGCTTGCCTAGAATGCCAATCTTCATATAAAACAATATCTATGGACTTCAAATCAAGTAGTTTTGACTTAGATGCTAACAACTTCATCCCCTTTTTCGATCATGTGTCCAAGCCTGTAGTGTCACAATTTAGAATCCGCTTTCGACTTAGCAATCAATATCTATGGACTTCAAATTAAGCAGTTTTCTCTTGGATTCGAACAACTTCACATCCTTTTCGCTGTGTGTCCAAGCCTACAAGCGCCACAGTTTAGAATCCGCTTTCGACTCAACAACCATTGTGGTTTCTCTACTACTTTCAATCTTGTGCAGCATTCTTGACTTTGTTCCCCATGCTACAACCAAAGCACCTTCAACTATTTTTCCAAGAGCTATCCCCAAAAATAATTATGTATCCTATGCTCTCCAATTGTCTTATAGAGATCAGATTTCTCTTAAGTCCTAGAACATATATGGCATCATGCAACTTGCATTGATATCTATTAGTAGCTTTAATATAAACACCACCCTTTCTCGGAATATTCAAATATTCATTATTAGCAAGATAAACCTTTCCAAACTTTCTAGCAAAAAATTTATGCAGTAATTCTTTGCACGAAGTAGAGTGAAATGATGCATCTGAGTCTGGAATCCAAGACCCAATCAAACTGTCAATGCTCAAAATTAAAGCATCATTATCAAGCATCACTTCAAGGGTTACATTAACTGATTTCTCTTCGTCTTGATTTCGATCTCAATACTGAAATTTCTTCTTTAGGGCTCTATCATCTTGTCTCAAATGACCCCTTCTTTTAGCAATTCAAGCAAATTATTTCACCACAAGGTCTGAATTTGCTTCTCCATCAAAAATACCTCGCTCGATGCATAATGCTTCTTGTATATGTTGGATGGGGCCCCCATCAAATGCATCGTTCCGATTTCTCTCCCGACAAAGGCTAATGCATGTTCTTCTGATACAAGAGATCCTCGAATGATATGATCGATCTTCACCTTCCCTTCGTCCATATTTTTCACTCCCGCTATTTCACCAAACCAAGCTCTGATAACAGTTATTAGATACTTTCGGGCCTCTCTTATTTCAAAGCTAGCTCAAAGAATTAAATTTTTTCTCACACTTATAAACCAATCACTAGCTTCTTCCACAACTATGGGATAACCCCAACAATTTTTCCCTCACATATCGAGCCACGGGTGGAGCCGTAATAACCTATATCTCTCTTGTGTAATTGTTGGTTACAAACTTGTTGGTAACCTAAGCTCTGTTACTAATGTTAGGAACGCAAATCTTTGAAGAGATAAAAGTGACAAGAAGACAAGCAAATTTTTGCATGGAAAAACCCTTCTAAATCAGAAAGGGAAAAAAATACGGTACTACACTAGGCAATCTCTTCACTATGAGTATGAGTATTAGTGTCACAAGCTTCAACGTTACAAATACAAAAGATATTGCCTCAATATATAGTAGAAGTCTATGGTATACATACTTATGATGAAAATTACAAGCATGACGTGTAAAAACTCTACATTTAATATTTACAAATATGCCATGTAAAAGCTCTATGCTTAATATTACTTTTTTCCTATCAACCTCTACAAATCCATCACGAATCACCCGATCCAATTGATTCTTTTTGCTCACCCCTGAGCAAGGACTAAAGTTAGCTTTATATTCCATGCATGTTTATTAACTAGGAAGATAGGATGTTCACGTCCAAACCAATTGTCGCATGTCAATGGAAAATGAGGTAATATTTCAGCATGCATCGGTTATGGCTAGATGTTGACTTTGGATTGCTAATTTGCTCAAGTCTAAATCTTTTTAGGAGCGATGATGATGATTTATTTCCTAAAATCCAATGCTAGTACTCTTAATTTGACGAGGGCATGACTTGGTGGATAGGCGATCGTCCACTGGGAATCGAACTAAGCAAGACTTCGACGCCCAGTCACTTTGCCTTTCTCATTGATGCATTTACGCATGCACGTGTACTGTGAATTGGCTATTATTGTGATTGAGGAATTTTCAAAATATTAATAGGAGTATCCATAGCCCTCGACCGTGATTAAGATTTTAGATTCGAGACTCTTGATCATACTCTAAGGAGTTAATGTTCAAGTCTCTTGATCTTCTAACTTAGAGTTATCAACACGAACACTATTTCATAACTGTTGAAGGAACAAACGAGGAAAAATAAACACAAAATACAAGGATTTACATGTTCGATCAAGGTGATCTACATCCACTGGGCGAGGCAAAATAAGATTCCACTATTAATCAAAAAATATATATTTATGGAGTCAACATCAACCCTAAAGAAAAAGAAAAACTTTGCCGCAGAATAAATAGTGCCCCTACCCGGAGCAACCGGATCCAGTACATAAAATTTAAGACATATTTAATAAATCTCACCTTAACTCGAATTTAAAAAAAAACAGTCAAGAAGCCGAACACATTATCCTAGCATCCCTAAGCCTACGTGAGCTAACTCGATGTAGGAAACAAGGGATGCAACAAAAGAACATATTTACTTCAAACAAAGTAGAATTTTCATTCACCCGCTACTAGACCCAGAAAGTGGCAAAACTCAAACAAGCATGCCAATCAAGTTTGAGCAATGCTTAAACTTGTAAGCGAGGAATAACTTGGTCAATATATCATCAGGATTGTCAACAATACGAAGTTTCTTTACCATCATATTTCTCTCAGCAATTGCTTCTCAAATAAAGTGGTACCTACATCAATGTGCTTAGTCCTCTCATGATACGCTTGATTTTAATCAAGTATAGCACTCTGATTATCACAAAGACAATCGAGTTATCTTTTTGCTGGAGCCCAAGTTCCTGAACAAGATTCCTAACCAAATAGCTTCATTCACTGGCTTTGCTGCTACTAAATACTCTGCCTCTGTAGTGACAAAGCAACTGTCGATTGTAAGGTTAACCTCCAACTAATAACCGAGCTAGATAGTGTGAAAAGATAGCCACTCAAAGACCTCTCTATCGAGATCACTTGCATAATCGAAATTCACAAATTCCACAACTGAGGTATCATTCAAACTGTTCTATCAAACATTAGGCCCAACTTTGCGAAGCCTTTAAGGTACCTAATTATCCATTTCACTACCTACCAATGATTCTTTAGAGTGAGCCATATATCTACTAACCACACTAACTGCTTGCGCAATGTCGGGATGAGTGTATATCATAGATACATCATGCTACCAACTGTACTGGAGTATGGGACACGAGACATCGCAACCTCCTCGACCTTTTATTGATGTGAATGTAGAGTTGAGAGTCTAAAATGGGATGCTAACGATGTACTGATAGGCTTCGCGTTTTGCATGCTAAACTTCTCAAGTACCTTCTCAATATACTCCTCTGCGAGAGATATAACTTCTCTTCTTTTCCATCCTTCTGAATTTCCATCCAAGATCTTCTTTGGCAGGACCTAGATCTTTCATCTCGAACTCCTCACTGAGTCGTTTCTTCAAGATCAACACATCTGCATGTGTTTGCAGTAATGAGCATACATCCATGTATAAGAGAAGATAGACAAAGGATTGAACCATCCTGAGTGAATCCTATGTAACCTGCTTCGAAGTAAGAGACTCAAACCATATCTTCTCTCATCTACTGATAACCCTCACTCCTCTACATAATGTAACGCTGTGCATTCAATAAAAAATCATCCTCTTCAAACCTTACAAGGATTTCTTCAACTACAAATGATCTTCCTTGCCTTGTACATAATAGTTATATAAATGTCTCCTCAAGTCTGCTTTACATCAAGTTGCTCAAGCTCTAAGTCAGATTAAGCAACTATAGCTAACAACACACAAATGGAAGTGTGTTTTACCCTAAGAGAGACATTCAGCATAATCAATTCCCTCCTTCTGATTATAACCTTTAGCTACAAGCCATGCCTGCATCTAGCATTTTCAAAACTTGAAATTCTTCATTTTTCTTAAAGCACATTTACACTCAATAGTCTTTTTCCCTTAGGCAACGACATTAAGTCCCAAGTCTGGTTCTTCTGAGCAATTCAAGTTCCTCAACCATGCAATAACCCATTTTTCTGATATGTGCAAGAAACAGCTTCAGTATAAGGTAGAAGGTTCCTGAATACCCATATCTTTGCTGTCGTATAAGCATAAGCTACCAGATCAGAGAATTCATTGTTTCTAAGAGAGGCCGAGTCTGTGAAAATGAATTGTTTGCAACTGAGCCTTTGAGTATGGCTACTCCACCCCTCTTCTACCAAGCGAGTCAGGGGAACTTGGACTAATGCTAGCACTTAACTCAATCAAATCATTTTAAAAAGATCTTTCTAAAGCACCATCTGAACCTCCACCTCATCATTCACATGATCCAGCTCTCGATTTCTTGCAGACTAATCAACAAGTTCCTTTGATCCTGAAAGCATTTTGATTAAAATAACATCCCCACTAATTACAAAACTTATGTGGTTAGATTCCTGGCACCATAACGTAACCTTTCACCCCATCAGGTAATACCAAAGCACCATAAATTTCTTGCTTTAGTTCTAACTTATCATCCTTAACATGATAGGATCAGGGCATCCAAAACCTTGCCGATTGGAATAATCACAAAGCTTACATGACTACATCTCAAATGGATCTTCATTCTATTCCTCTTGAAGGCGAACTATCGGCCAGGGTACAAGCTGTGTGTTGACACCTGATTTTAATCACCTTTTCCTTTTAAAAATTTAATAGAAAATTCATAAAAATTCATAAAATTGAAAAATCAACTTTGGGGACCTTGGCCAAGCCTAAGGAACCAACTTTGACCAAAAAATGATTTTCCATATTTTCAATATTTTTCGGTATTTTTATTTTTATTTTTATTTTTATTTTTATTTTTCAAAAATTCATAAAAAATCAAGAAAAAATGAGGAACTACCAAAATCAACTTTGGACGCCTTCGCCAGGCTTAGGCTATCATTTTTGAACAAAAAAAAAATAGTTTTTAATATCTTTTTCATTTTTTTAAAATAATTTCTTTTTTAGGAATTAGGAAATTATTTGAAAATAAAATTGCATTTAAGGCCACAAAAATACAAAAAAAAATATTCAGTATTTTTATTTTAATTTTTTTTCCTCATTTTTGGCCAAATAAATTTTGAAAAAAATTCAATCTAGAATTGAGAATTTCTTTGTTAACTTTATTTTCAGAACATTTGAAGAAAATTCTAGAAATTTCATTTTTTAGCCCTATAATTTTCGATTTTTGCATTTTTAGAGTTGTGACATTGCCTTCTAATATCCAAAATTTCGATCTCGGCCCAATGGTGCCCGAAATTCCTTAATTTTGGGATGAAAAGGGGTTTAATTAGGATTCTTGTTCTCAATTTAGCCCCTGATTTACCAAAAATCAAATTAAAAATGTTCTGGGGATGCCCATAAAATTGCCCATGTCCGTCAACTAATCAACACGTGCTACATGGGAAAGTTACAAGGTCCGCCGGGTCATATCGCGTTCCTGATGCAAGAGAAAATGGGAAAAGCAAATGTATTCGTAAAGAACGTAGCTGATTCGGTTAACTACGTTGGACTGGAAGATATGTTTAAGAAGTTCGGTGATACCCTGTCTTGAAAAGTGGCCATGTCTGATGAAGGGAAATAGATGAGTGGAGAAACTCATCATGGAGGTGGACCGAAAGTGCAAGAGGAGCACACGCATATGCTGGAGGAAGAAATGAAAAAGTTGAGGCTCGAGTATGGTAAGCTCATTTCAGAAAAGAATTCTGAAGCATCCGTGTTATCGGCAGAGAAGAAGTTCGTATGGCATCAGTGTAACATATTGGAGATTAACTTTGACGATAAGTGAGGAGCAAAGGGGCTGAAATCGAACTTGCAAATCAGAATGAACGGTGCGCCTCCTCTGGACTCATGCTATTATTTTAATAGCAAAGCATTGGATTCTGGTTATTGACCAGATTTTAGTCGATGGGCAAGAAGGGAGCTCATTTTTGACGAGGGGACAAGAAATCGTGGGGGACACTGTTGAACTCCACCAGGAAGAAAAGAAAAAGATAGAAAAACGGGGACGAAAGGACAGCTAAAGAGAGCTGCACGGGAAAAAAGAGGGGGGTGGTCTTCAAAGAGCTGGATAGTGGGTTTTTGAAGCTTGAAGATCGGCAGAGGACGAAAAAAAGAAAAAAAATTGAAGCAGGGGCTGGCAAACACATGGAATTCTCCAGAAAAGAGAGAGGTGAAAATTTGAAAAAAATGTTGGAGGGGGTCTAAGTTTGAGAGTCATCATGGGGATGCCGATTAAGATGAGAAGATCGAAGCGAAATCGGTGCCACCCATACAGGACAAGTGCGAATTTCGGTTCTGGACAAAGAGTTGGCGTGCGTTTCCTGCGGTGCTAGTCCCGGTGATTGTCATCGCCAACGTCGCGGTGTTCATCGTGACGATGTTCCTGAACAATTGCCCACGGAACAATCTCGGGTTCGAAGGCGGCTGTGTCGCCAAGTCTCTCGGAAGGCTCTCATTCCAGCCGCTTAAGGAGAATCCTCTCTTTGGTCCTTCTTCTGATACGTGAGTGTTTCTCTTTTGTTCGTGCGATTTCATATTTGCAATTGTTTTTGCAGCTTCTTGCGGTTGTGGAGCCTCATATTCAGCTCGAAATTGAAAAAAAATCCTCACATTGGACTCGTCGCTTGATGATCACCCTGTCCCAGTGCAGGAATGTGTACACCAGCGTGGATTCCACTTGATTTGTGAAATTTGACAGGCTGGTCTAATGGACTAAGGACAAGGTTTTCTATTGATAATTATGCCTTCCTTTGTTTCGGTTTAAGGTTTGTTTCGGCCGGTTTGATTAGCAATTTTAGGATCATAAGCTTGGCTAATTCTTCTTGCACTGAACTAGATGGTTCTCGAAAATATATCTTGTTGAATTCTGAGTTCCAGCTCGGGATTTAAATTTTATTTTTTGGTGTTGGGTGGCTTGAAGCTGCTTATTTGAAAACTTGCTTGCTTCCTCCTTCGAAGAAGTTGGCTCATCCTAACCACGGAGAACTCGTGATTCAATCTCGGCTTTACTGAGTTGATGCAGGGTGATGTCGTGACCCAAAAGGTGAAGTAGTGAATAATCATGATGAGCTCATGTCCAACTTCTTTGCACAACCCCGTGCCCCAGAAATTTCAGCAATAAATTGAAGCTAAGTTTATTTATTTATGATTTTAGTCATAAATTAGTACAATTTGTCTACTCTCCCTATTTTCTCTGCATTTTATGTCAGGTGAAAGGAGAATTCCGCATCAATGGTAAATCCCACGGAAGTGAAAAATCGGCTCAAACAAACTCCTAAGTGTCCACCAATTTCTCAGCTGATCGGGGACTAAAAGTCCCTCTTAATTCAAAAGAGACTCTCTATATTGGGAACATAGAGAGCGAAAATCAATTATAGAAATCCCTCCCAAAAAATGGGAGATAAGTGCTCTTTTCACTCTTCTGATTTTAGGTGCAGATTAGCACATATTTTGTATACTGACACTTCACTCTATTTTATGTCAGGAAGCCACAGCTCTATACCAATGGTCAACCCTATGGAAGCACAAAATCGGCTTGGAGGAGTCCTCAAGCGCGCACAAATTTCAAATTGTTGAATGAATTCGTTGTATTTCATTTTAAAGAATTCATACCCCAGAATGGAGAGGACAAAGTCCATCCGCAATTTAAATACCTGCACCATAAATCCCAAAGGGAAGAGCCAAGCCAATGCTTAGCCTCCCGTTGGAGGTTTTTACTTACAGTAGTTAAATACCTGCAACTTAAATACCTGTACCTTAAATCCCAAAGGGAAGAGCCAAGCCAATGCTTAGCCTCCCATTGGAGGTTTTTACTTACAGTAGTTAAATACCTGCAATTTAAATACCTATACCTTAAATCCCAAAGGGAAGAGCCAAGCCAATGCTTAGCCTCCCATTGGAGGTTTTTACTTACAGTAGTTAAATACCTGCAACTTAAATACCTGTACCTTAAATCCCAAGAGGAAGAGCCAAGCCAATGCTTAGCCTCCCATTGGAGGTTTTTACTTACAGTAGTTAAATACCTGCAACTTAAATACCTGTACCTTAAATCCCAAAGGGAAGAGCCAAGCCAATGCTTAGCCTCCCATTGGAGGTTTTTACTTACAGTAGTTTAAATACTTGCAACTTAAATACCTGTACCTTAAATCCCAAAGGGAAGAGCCAAGCCATTGCTAGGCCTCCCATTGGAGGTGTTTATTCACTGTCATGTACTTCCTGTAACTTAAATTCTTGCGCCATCAGACCCCAGAATGGGTAGGCCGAGTCAAGGCCGAGTCCCTCGTTGGAGGTTGTAATATTGCACAGAAGTCGTTAGCTTGCTCCCTCTTCCGGCTTCAGGGAATATATCGCATCTTCTGATATTGTATTTATATTCAGAATGTTTCGCATCGTCAGTCTTATTCAATTCGAAAATATTAAAAAAATATATCATTCATATGCATTTCACATAGTGTAGTTCATGTGTATTTGGTCATGTCGCATTCGCATTCATATTGTCATTGATTTATGCGTATTCATATAAAAAATTCAAAACGGGCCATCTCCACTGGCTAATCTTATTTTTAATGATCCATTCGCGTGTCGCGTCCGCATGTCCAAATTTATTTATCGTATGCGGATGTCCGCGTTTGCATTTTCACGTACGCATGTTACGCATACATGTCTACGTACGCATGTCGCGTACGCACGTCCGCGTCCGCATGTCCGCGTTCTCACGTTCACGTATGCATGTCACATACGCACGTCCACGTACACATGTTGCGTATGCACGTCCACGTCCGCATGTTCGCGTTATCACGTGTACGTACGCATGTCGTATACGCTCGTCCATATTCGCATGCCCTCGTTCGCACGTCCATGTACGCATGTCGCGTACGCACGTCCACGTACGCATGTCGCGTACGCACATCCGCGTACGCTCATCCACGTATACATGTCCCGTCTGTACGTCTACGTATGTACGTCCGCATTCTCACGCCCATGTATGCATATCGCGTACGCACGTCCATGTACGCATGTCACATATATACGTCCATGTACGCATGTCCGCGTTCGCACGTCTGCGCACGCATGTTGCGTTTGCACGTTTACGTATGCATGTTCCCGTTTGCACATCCCCGTACGCATGTCACGTTGACGCGGCCACGTATGCATGTCGTGTTTGCATATTGTATTTGTGTATCTTTGCATCTACATGTCGTATTCGTACGTTTTCGGATCTGTATAATTTTATTCGTATGTTTTTGTATATGCCTGTCTATATGCACATACCTATATTCGCAAGTCCGCGTAGGTATGTCGCATCTGCATGTCCACATACGTATGTCGTGTCTGCACGTCCGCTTTCGTATGTCGTATACGCATATCTGTGTTCACACGCTGTATTTGTATATCCACGTTCGTGTGCCATATTTGCGTGTCCACGCTTGCATGTGATGCATGTTCGCATGCGACACATGTTGATGTTTGCACGTCATATTTATATATCTATGCTCGCATATTCATGACTGCATGTCTGCATTTGTATGTATACGTTCGCGCGTCTGTGTGTATATATTCATGTTTTGCTTATCCATGCATCCATTAGCATCCATGCATTTCATCTAAAAAGTGAAAATACAAAAAGAGAACACCTCACTAGAGCCTTAGGAGTAAACCAAACTTGAGTTGCCAAGTTAGGATATCCATGAAATTAAGGTACCGAAAGGGCATTAGTTTTAATTAACTAGTGTAACCAAGTCCCCGAACTCACAATCTCTGGTTCGCAGAAATAAATTAGTTCTCCCGCTAATTTATTTAGGTTTCTAATCGACCTACCAAGAACGATTAGTGGCGACTCCAAATTCAAAATATTTAAACAAAAACCAAAGTCGCGATTCGGTAGGGCTTGGGAGGGTCCGCGTTAGGTTAGTCAATCTAATTAACCTAATAATCCGTTAACCCCCTTTAGAAAATAATAAAAAAAATATTTTCAGAGGGTCGCGACAGACTGGCGACTCCGCTGGGGACGGGATTTTTAAATTTTCGAAAAAAGATACCAATTAGAATACTTGAATTTTTTCGAAATTTTAAAAGTCTTAGTGGACTTAGGCCAATGAAAATTTCATGGATATCTCGCTTCTGGCGATATTGTTTGGAACTCATTTTTAGGTGTTATATGTTTTTGCAGATGGGAGTTATAAGGGGTGGAGTGTTTGGCTAACCCCTTTGTTTTGCAGGCTCGGTGTTGGGATTATGTTTAATTTCGCACATTTTTAGAAGCGCTGTTTTGATATCAGTTGTTGTGCATGTCTTGCATATTCTGAGGATCACGACACCTGCACACACAAGCGTCTAAACCCAAGTCGCGAAATTTTTCCTAGGTAACCATAGATAGGGATCGAATATGCAAAGCTCTTGCGTCGATTGCGCTTGGGTTGACCATATTCTATCCCGCTCATTATCTGAATTGACAATTCTTCCCATTGTGATTTGATTGCGCGGAGGGTAAGGTTGTCAATTCAGATAGTGGGGGCCTTTTTAGGTCCATACCCTGTCTCTCATTCTTTTATTTTCTAGAGTCCACTCCTCACTTGAGTCATGCGCATGACTATGTGATTTGCATTTCTCCAAGGTAAAAGTAAGTTCTCTAATTTTATCTTGTATTCATTTTCGGTCGATCCATGCTAGGTGTCAGTCATATTTTGAACTTAAAATCACGACCATGTTTTCAGAAGAAAACAAGAATCTAATTTGAACCCCGTTTCTAAAAATTTTTGAAAAAAAATGAATGTGGAAAATCCCTTCAAGGGAATTTTGTTGACCAATGAAGAACTTTGTACCATCTTTCCTGTCTCAATAAAAATGAGATTTTCCTAACAAATTTACTACTGTAAAATCATTACGATAAAAGAGGAAAATTGCTTCAAAAAAAATTTTGGTAAACGCCAAGAGATTTTGTCGCATTTTTTTAAGTTATAAAAATTTGCAGGAAAATTCTGTATCAGAAATTAACCCATGTTCTTCCTAAGGAAATTTTTTCTGATTTCTCCATAAAATAGAAAAATCAAATTGGACTGATATAGGAGTCATGGACCGACATTCCTTGTGTCGCATACTAATTTTATCCTTTTCTTTTGCAGGGGGATCCTAGGTACCCCAGACGGGTGTAAAAATTAAGTTCAATAATATATCAAAAATCATCTTCAGAAATACCAAAGGACGAAAAATACCGAGGCTTCAACCGTTAATTCAGGGGGCAAACGAACAATGTCCATCTTTGACAGACAGAGTTGTGTCAATCCGCAAACTTGTATTGGCAGTGTATTCTGATATGACGGTGGATTTATACTGATTAAACACGGGGGCATATTTAATGTATTGCAGAGGATCCCGTGTCTTTTGAAAGACAATATGGATTATATAATCAGAACCCATGAAACAAGTACCTTAACCTGATTAGATCAACCAGAGACCGGTCTTAAAATTTCCTCGGATCCGAAACACGCGGAGGGCTTTAGAGGACCGAGGTTCTATTAATGAACGTGGCCCACAAGTATTTCTCTCGATGCTACAGGCGCCCGACAGGAGCAAGTGGGCGCCGAAAGAAACAAAACACGGTTGAAGTGGGGCACGCAACAAATGGCCGAATTTATTGGCACACTGATCGAGTGGTGGCAGTTTTATTAATTTACATGATTTAACGCGGGTCTCTAGGCGGCTGGTGGAAAGCCACACTGAATGCCTCTCTAATGTTCTTGATATCATGGTCTACCGCAACCCGCGAGAGCATCATGAAGAAGGTTAAGCCTCAATATCTTCAGCACCCTAAATCGTTCCCCAGAAGAGGAGATGACAGGAAAATAAAAACACAAACAAGTGAAACTTCCCTTTCATTCCATTCATCAACAAACTTTACAACGATCACTGGGGAGGAAAAGTAAAGCCAAACTGAGCTCTGATAAGCATTACAAAAGAGTTCAACTGACTCTCCATGAAATTAATGCTCTGCCTACACTGAGCAACCTGGGAGTCGAGATCTGCAAGCTTGAAGAACAGGCGAGTACATTTCTCTTTGTACCTGGCTGCATTAATCTCATGGTGTTCAACGGCGAGTTTCAGATTGTCGATCAGGTTCCTCTCGAAAGCTATGTCCGCCGTCAGATCGTCAAGCCTCTCCTCCAGCCACTCACATCTAAACTTCATCACAACATCCCTCGGGTCATGCTCAAAGTAAGTATGATTCAAAGATAGGCGCTCCACCAGCTTCTCTCTCTCGTGAACCAACAGCGAGACCCGCTCTTCAGCAGACTTGACGGTCTTCTTGTATCGAACAACTGAGCGTTCTGCAAACTCCAGGCATTCAGATCGATCTTGGTAGCGGGCCTTCACGACGCGGGCTAAGGTGACCGTCTCCTGGGTGTTTCGGCATGCCTCTAGAAAGTTGATGAAGACGCGAGGGAACGCCCTGTATTCCCTCTCCAAGTCGGTGCCTACAACGGAAGAGGCATTTATCTCCCCGAACAAACCGAGAATCTCAGCTTCGACACTTGGATGATGGGCTATGTAAACATAGCCTCGACCAAGAAGATGATAAAGCCTTTCCCATTTGAATGTAATTTCAGCTGGGAAGATGTGTGTAGGAAGATTGGCCATTATTGTCAAATTGATAGAGGAAGGGATCAAGACCGACGAGCAGAATACGTAAGATAAGAGGAGAAAAGTGAGGCAGACGACTGGAATGTGAAGATGGTAATCTACCTCGAGTTAAATATTGACTTCACAGCAGCAATATCCATCAGTCAGATTTCCCTACCGGCCATTCCTTTCCGGTGTCGTCTTTGTCGGCTCGAATCCCCTGTCTGTCTGCTATCTCGAGCCGAGCAAATCCGATATTTCTGCAAAAAAAGTTGGACGGGACGCCACCACGTTGAAAAAGAAAGAAGGAAAAGACGAGCCAAGTTGGAGATAAAGAAATTTCGCAGAAAAAGAGATAGGATTCGTCTTTATAGGAGAACACGCCAGCAAAATCGACGGTGAAGATAAGTGGAAGAGATAATGACGGGGACCCCTACCATGAAAAGATGAAAGAAGACGAGCTGAGCGAGAGATACGATAAAGTTGAGAAAAACAGGGCTCTCGGGAGAAGCAATACAGTTTCTAAACCCATGCCTTGATTTTAAAAAGAGACGTTCTCCTGGAAACCTTCATCCATGCTCAGAAGAAAGTTTCAAAGCATACACGATCACTCAGAGAAGTTTTGAGAGAGTGAAAATATAGGAGAGAGTAGAAAACCTTGAAGAACCGTTAATCAATCGAGGATGTCTCAACCCAACAATCTCGAGAATTATCGCTACTTGCTGAACATGGGAGAGGCAGAGTTCGATGCCATGTTTGGAATTCATACCATGGAGCCCGGCCCTTCTGCCTATGACGTCCAAGATCTTGATAAAGATAGAGACAACAACAACCAGGGTCAAAGGAAGCGTCGTCGACGTCACACCGAGTGTCAGATTCAAAACTTGAAGATTTCTTCAAAAGGTACCCTATGCCAGATGACAAACAAAGAAGGAAGATAAGCCAAGAAACAGGGTTGAACCTTATGCAAATCAAGTTTTGGTTTCAAAACAGGCGAACCCGAGTAAGGACTCAACACGAGCGCAGTGAAGTTGAGTTTCTGAAAGCTGAAAATGAGAAACTCCGAGCAGAGAACAAGAGGTATAAGGAAGCTTTCGACTCCACCACTTGCCCCAACTGCCATAACCTCCTCGCACTCGACGAAAGACAATACTTGAAGATCGAGAACGCCCGTTTAAGAGGTGAGTTAGATCAGTTCATAACAGAATCGAGTTCTGTTGGAGCAGGGTACAAAAAAAACAATCCTACTGGATCAGCATTGATACCTCCCGAGAAAGAGGGGACAGATCACCACCAAGCGGACATTGACGATGATCTTTTCGCCATGATCGACCAGTTCGATGTCGGTAGAACATCGGAGCTGTGATGCGCATGCTCAGCCAGTGACCACCGGACCTTCAATATGGCCGATGCATACCTGATCCGGAACGAAGATGGCTAATCATTGGAGAGCCTGCAGAGGAAGAAAAACTAATCCAGGATGATATGTTTATTTTCTGCTTTTTATGAATGTATGAAATTAACGCAAAAGTAAGAAGCAATCATTTCCCTTTCCTCCGTTAAATGCCCGAGTCCGCCACCGTACCAAACTCGCGGCAAATTAATCGCGCCGTGCAACTCGAGGGGGCGGATCTGAGGCAGGAATGAAAAAGGGGGGGAGGGAAGCGCCAGAGTCTGGGAGGGGGGGGAGAGAAGGAAGAAGGGAGAAGAGGGGATGTAGGGAAAACACGACGAGCGACGAGAGGAGGCGCCGAGGGGAGAAGGGAGAAGAGGAGGGAAGAGTCACGGAGGAGGAGAGAGGGAGCGGCCGAGAGAA
>JAGVVM010003596.1:0-13628 GCA_019149425.1 Psidium friedrichsthalianum
CCTCCTTGTAGAGATTGCAGACTCTCTCTCCTGGCTAGTTAATGGAACCAGTGGCAAAGGATTTGAACTGATGGGATGTTTGGACAGTACTTCATGGCATGCCTTGGTAGAACTCAGAAAACTGATGTTTGGACATTTGTCCAAAGCTGTCGGACTTTCCTCTCCGCCGCTACCAAAGAATGCAGAAGGGCCATAAGCTTGGTTTCTGGTGTCACCGTCATTAGAAAACCACTGACTGTCAGTTTCCTGCAACAACAAAATGGTCATGTCTTCGTCTTGGTCATCATGTACATATGGTTATATCACTAACAAGTTAAGCAAGTGAGCTAGTGCAATCACAACATACGAAAAGGACAAAAATGAAGAAAACATACATGAAGAGCCCAAAATTTCAGATGTACTTCTATTCAGAGCTAATCTTCAAAGTTATAACAGATCTTGGACATTGCAATTCAGCCTCAAAGACAGCCAATTCTTAGTTTTAGCATGTAAAACATGCACAAGATGCACTTAGGCAACACAGATATCCAAAGTCAACATGCTCACGAAATAGCAGGCAAATGCCCGTGCACAGTACCATGCCTATGATCAAACACCCCCCTCCTTTTCCCTTCTCTCCTCCTCCTCCTCCTCTCTCTATAACCCCCAACCCCCCCTCCCCTCTTCCTTTTCTTTTTTCCCTTCTGCACATAGGCAGGTTCCGAAAGTGCCTTTTATGTCGTTGTATGAAAATAGAAAAAGAGAAATAACATGATGCTTTGAGTCTTGAACATGAAAGGAGAAAGAAGTACCTCAATTTTGTGAAATCCAACTTGATCTCTATCTTCACATCCAGTGTGAAAATTTGCTGGCTGAAGAGCTTGATCCAAAACTGACAAGTGAAAATCATCCAATGGTTCAATCTCCCCTTTTTCGAAGTTCAAGTTGGATTCTGGTTTAGCAAGTAAGCGGAGCTGGCGTAGCATTTCTTTCTTGTACAGACCACAGGTTGCATTTCTATTCTGGATAAGTAATCAAGTAAACAAGTCCAGATTATTGAGCGGATGGACAAGATGAAAGAGTAATAAATTGAAAACATACCTCATTTCAATTCTTTTCATCACTTTGTTGTTAGGCAAAGGCAAAGGAAGCCAGTTATCCTTACATAATTGGTCAAAATTAAAACTGAGTGTGCAACGCACTTTGAATGTCTGTTTAAATGCCATCAACCTACTTTCCGGTCAGCTTAATAAGTAGAAGTTAATGGTTCTTCACCATGGTTCTGGTGCTTCGGCTATTGGTTAGCAATCTCATTAAAAAAATTCCAGAAACTTTGTTGTTGGTTAGCACTCTCATCTGAAGTTAAACGTTTTCTTTATGAGGTAAAGATAAACATTATTGTAATTCAATCTATTTCACATGATCCGAAACAAAATCTTGCATTTCTCCCATTGAGCTCAACCTCCGCATCGGGGAGATGTCAAATGCTAACAAAGAGTTGATAATAAGACCTTCATTTTCCACCCAATTCCCAATAAGCTTAGGTAACGTATTGAAAGTAGGTCATGATAGTTGCTAATAAAATAATTGTCCATTTAGAAAAGGGAAGCAAGAATCCTTGAAAATTCCATTTACCAGGCAAACTAAGCTAAGCAGGACAAGAGATATCTAGCCAGAGGCACAGATGTGAAAGAACGAATACTTCAAACGACACAGTTTATCAGCAGCTCAAGAAAGTTCCGAGAAAAGAAAGTGCTCAAACAATGTGATGTTGAGGATTGGCAACCATTTATTATTGGACAAACCGAACCAACTGACAAAACAAGATAGATGAAACTTCAAGCTCAGCAAAAGCATCATAGACAATCACATATCTGCATCACATTCAATGGTCACTTCCCTGCTCTACGTAATAAGACAGCAAGTTGTGATCTTTTACGATTCTCTCACAGAAAACACGACACCAATTCAGCTAGAGCTCTAAATCTCTCTTCTCTCTCTCTCTCTCTCTCTCTCTCTCTCTCTCTCTCTATATTATATATATATATATATATATATATATATATTTATTGGAACAACCTAAATAAAGATGCCTTACCTTGGGCAGAGGGGGAACATCCACAGCCGGAAGAGCACACGCACCATCGCTGGGAACGATCAAATCATCGAGACTAACAAAAGCAGGAGTCTCCCAAAGCAAAACATCCGAAAACCCACCACCGTCATCACCACCCAATGACGGACCCTTAACCCCTAAATCTTCCACCCCCAAGATCCCCAAAATCTCGCCCACCGAAGGGCAACCGGCGAATCCCTCAACCGGCCTCCGATTGTGAGCCGCTCCCCCACCTCCGTCGCCGACGCCGCCGGCGCTGTGCCGATCCCAGTCGCAGTTCTGGCAGAGAAGGAGCCGCTCGGTCTCGCAGAAGAGGGAGGCGGAGGCGGCGTCGCAGGAGTCGCAGAGGAGGGAGCGGAGTGCTTGGTGAAGAGTGGGTTGGTGGCGTGAACCTCGCGGTCGCAGGCGAAGCAGAGCCTGGCCGAGTCGGCCCGGCAGTAGAGGAGGGCCGTGGAGTCGCCGCAGTAGTCGCAGGGACGCTTCCCCACTCCGGACTTGGTCATGTTTGTCTCTCTCTTCACGCCTCGATCTTCGTCTCCTCCATTTCGAGAGAGCCTCTTCACCTCGCTCCCACTCTTTTTATCCTCTGGTACGGACCAACGTACGTGGATACTATAATTCCATAATTTTTAAATAACTGAACTATAATTTTGGCATTTTGGGAAAATGGAAAAGTGTGAGCTTTGACTTGACTTGCCAGTAGTGGGAAGGCGGATGACGCAGTGAGTGACGATAATGGCAGATGCCACGAGAGATGAAGGCATAACTGGTAACCGCCGAAGTAGGTGTAAAAAGAAAAAGAAAAAAAAAAGAGCTGCTTAGATAAATAAATAAATAAATATAAATCTAGATATATTTTATCGAACTATATTAAATCGAGAGCCATCCTTGCCTGTGGCCACCGGAGCTGCGACGGCCATCACCTAAGGCTGTTGCTGCCCCACCGGCCGAGGGCAAGGGACACCGGTGACCTCATCGGCCCAGGGGGAAATTCAAGCATTTTTTTTCCAGAAAATATTAAATAATAAAAATAAAATAAAAAATATCAAAATACATAAAAAATAAAATTCTAGAAAATATTTTAAAAAAATTCACTTGTCACCGAAAAACAAATAAAATAATAATAATAAGTCCATATAAGAAGATTTTTCGAAAATAACACTTAAGTGAACGATTTTGCTTTGACGTGACACTCAAGTGAATGAAAAGAGAGTTATGAAACTCAAGTGAATACCTTACAAAAATCATAGCACTCGCAGTGTACTTTCGCTGCAAAAATCAATAGGAAAGCTCATTTTGACTAATTTAGAAAAAAAACATATACTTTTAAAATGATCGCTTAAAATAATTAGTCATTAAAATATATTATATCATCGGCCACAATTTTCGTCTAAATATTTTTCATGCATGATTATAAGCGACATGCATGATTATAAGCGACGTAAGATATTATTTTCTAAAAAATATTTTTCAAATCATTCGTTTTTCACGAAATAAAACAGCCTAATTTCATTCCGATGACGATCAGTCATTTTTCACTGTCCCAATACCGATCCTTAATCTGTTCCGGGGAGTCAAGCCTCAGAAATCGCTCGAAACTGCCACACCGCCTAAAACGAAGATGAATCAGAGTTCACGAGAAGACCGTGAAGTTGATCGCGGTGCACCTGGATGCTTCTTATGTGATGATGATGACGAGAGATCTCGTGCATGTATGCGCCCCTCTCCCCATGAATCGGCACTGGACAGTTCGCCCTTGACTATTGGAATTACATTCGGCCTGTGCGGTGATAATTAACGGGGTAATAAGATCGGAAATCAATGGGGGTAATAAGATCATTCTGATGACATGTGCCGAATCGAATTGGCATAATTAAATCCCATGTCGCACTTTTACACTATTCGAGCCACCACCGCAAGGGAACCGTTAATCAACAGCATGAATAAGTTAAAGTCCCCAAATGGGTCGTCCCCTACTAGCTACTACAAGATCATTGGTCCCATAAGTTGGGTACGATTCAAACTGAAGCCCCGTGGTTAGATCGCGTTCACATGGTCTTCGATCAGAAGATGAGACGACATAGCACAAGTACAAAATTCCCGAAGAGGGTTACAGATGGATCGGTCCGATCGATCTTCATTCAGTCTCAGAAAATGATGCTGTCTATGGGCAAAGTTCGATCATACTCTAAGTCGAGTTCGATGCTCACAATCCATTGACTACATGTATTCACCTCCGATGGACCCCATGAGAGCTTATTCCAGCAAAAGAAGGAGCCTGGGATACGAAATCCACCCTTCCATCCCATATCAGTGAATAAAAGCAAACTAGAGATTATGCCATGGTCAAATGCCGAGCTCATATAGGCAGACGATCGGGAAATGGAAGATCAAAATGCTACATCAAAACAAAGGTCGCAATCATACAGCAATGAAATCAAATCCTAGCGTAGCAACTTTCGCAGAGGGCACTAGTAGCTATGGGCAACAGAACAGTGAAAAGAGCAATTGATGGCGAAAGCAACGGCCATGAGAACTGCTTCGAAAATTTCCCCAATCTAACAGGTTGCTTATGAAGAAATTGGCAGGTGAACTAACCGATTGTTGACTGATCATAAGAGTTGGTGCAAGCGCTGTAATAGGATAGCACCAAGAACTGCTGAAGAAGCACTCCCATGCCAATGTCGAATGAGAGAGCAAAAGTCTAGGTATGTGAATCCAGCATTTGCTAAGTCGGGCAAGGACCGCAAGCAGAAATTTTTACCTGGAAATCAAGTTAAAAAACCGCATAGTAAATAGAAAATGTCAGGCAACTATTTTCAGTCCATCTCTTCATGCAGATGAGGTGTTCACTTGTTAAGATGGAAAGTCTTCTATGAAAGAACGTAATGTGAACATGAATTCATACATTTGTTTCCACATGAATTCGTTTGCCTGAATCATCTTACTGATGGTCTGCAGCTGAAATTCTTCGAGTATTGTATGAACAGCACTGACTGCACTTGAGCCCAAAAATATGAAAATGGAACTTTCCCGTTTTGTTGCAGTCATTGCAAAGGATTGAAACCTGTTAAAATTCCATAAAAGCGAAGATTCAGGAATGTAATGAGGCCAATTTCAAAGTCGTAACAATCGAAGTACTGTACATGCATCATCCCCTGCAGCTACTCACTAATTTGAATGATAACTACTCTACATTTCTACAACAAGATTCAGATTTATATATCAGCTGAATGAGAAAACATAAACTGACCAAATACTGTTTCTGCTGAATAGTATCCAAAGATGATGTTATCAGTGTTTGTTCTGACTCTATCCTAATGGCAATATCATCCCTCGGAGCTAATGTATAGCCTGGCCTATATTCACCATCTTAAAGGAGAAACAAATTCTCGTGAACTTCTATTTTTCTTTCAAAGTGTTATTATGCTCTAAAGCCTAAAATATAAGACCTACTTCCATTGATTTTTATTTAAAAATAACAAATACTTTTCCAGCAGAGCTTGCAAAGGCAAACTGTTTAAAAAATTCACTAGTAATTTCTCAACAAAACATTATATAAAAATTGGGCTGCAAAACACAAGATGTTTGTGAAAAGAAACTGAGCAATATGGAGGATAAGTTATGCACCTCATACTGATATTCTTCAGGCATGACTGTTGCCGCGATCTAGACAAGCAAGAAAAATGAACGAATGAAAGGCTATCTTTTCCATATATTAAAACTATAAAGTACAATATAGAAAAAAACGATAGAGAAAATAGACAAGCATGAAATTGCATGGTATTATATTTTGATTAGCAAGATTGATTATTTTTTAAATATTTTCCAATCAGCTCCAGCCTCTATTACTGGAGCCTGTTAAGGGCCTGTCTCTTAATGTAGAGATCGAGGTAAAGGTGAGCGTGGCCATTACCGTTTTGGAAGCCCAGAACTCTTCCTATGAAGAGTTCCTGGATCTAATAAAAGTAAACAAAGACATGCAAATTTGCAGGGTTAATCCAAGTACCATTAGAAGACATTCTCTTTAACACTTGAAAAAAATGCTTTAGCGTGCTCAACCATGGCCTCCTTTGGCACTAAAACCTATAATTACAAGTGGCAAAAACAATAAACTAGCTAAGTATCATAACATCTGTTAAGTCTCTCAGCTTAACTGGTAGTTGGTAAAGCTGATAAATCTTTATCACCTCACACATGACTAGTAAAAACAAGGACCATTCCCCAGCCGTTAAGTGACAGTGGAGCAAAATTTGATAGAAAAATATCAATAATCATATTAGTTGTTAACCACAGGTTTTTCCTTTCTATCTTGCTGAGCTATTCTTTGTAAATTTCAGTGCAAAAGTTAGCTATTCTTGAACAGCATGCTTGAGAGTTTCTATCTCAGCTAGACTGAACCTTCAATGCATCAATCTTTTTGGTCCCGCAATTACACATCTGACCCTCGGGATGTAAGCTGATTATCAGCACATTCAAGGTGATTCCTAACGAAATTGTGAGAATATCAAGTTAAAAGCTTACTACCTCTGCATCCAGCATTCTCCAGACTCCAGACATTTGTCGAGCTGTCTTCGAGCAAATGGGACAACGATACCTGTGTGACCAGATCGTTGTTTAGTGACACAACCAATAACTATTTATCAGAAATTAATGAAATGCACAACTATCTAATAAGGAAAAAGATTTAACTGATTCCGGTCTTCCATTTCTTGGAAACAGCCCATATGAATTGTGTGTCCACACTTCAAGATTGTTATTACTTTGTTCGAGTCAAATAGATACTGAAAAATCAACAGAATGTTGTTAGAAAGACTTTCAATCCTTCATTAATGCCAAATTGGTATATGTTAAACCCCAACCTCATAGCATACAGGGCAATGGCTCTTCATTGAATTCTCCACACATACATGATTATCACGTAACGGCGTCATATACAAGATCCTGTGCTTTTGAAAGAAGTTTGTTAAGGCTATGCACATAGGACAACAAGCTAATCTGTCAGTGTACAATAGAAGATGCTACCAATTACAACCTCCACAAGGTTGGCCATACCATTCAACTATTATATAGAGAATAAGTATCTCCTCAAGATAAAGGAGCAACAAAGAAGAAACTAGCATCTAGAAGATGCAGAGCAAGACAACCAGTGATCTGGACCTTCAGGAAACAGGTTGCTTCCTTTGACACGAACAACTAAGCATGCTTCCACGTTTTGATAGTAGAGTGATGATGCACCATGCACACATTTTACTTTTGAAAGAAATTTTTCTATCTAATTATTCTATGACTGATTTGTTTCAGCACTCATGAGGTTTAACTTCTTCCTCCATTTGCAAGAGTGATAACAGAATAACAAGTCTCCATCACAAATTTTGAGAAACAAGAAACAGAAATTAACTAAAACTTTCTTTTCTCCAATTTAAGAGATCGCTCGCATTCAGTTATCAACTTCTCCTGCTACAAAAGCCTACCGACACGCCAACCTTGCGCTGATAAGTAACTTCTATTTTCTTGGTGCTAATATAGGGTAATTCTCTTATGCAACCTCTGCATGCAGAATGCTCCTTTTGGAGCTTGTGATAGTTTTTCCACCAGTTGATATCAAGTATTTTGATACTGCAATTGATTTTTTCTATACTTCAGATGTTGAAGTCAGTCCTATTGGTTAAATTGTTGTGGAAAAAAATGCATAAATGCTGCTGTGGTGTGGCTTGTGAACTCAATATTTGCCATTGTAGCTGTGACAGTAGTAGAAGATTCCTTGCCTCCGTATCCCCCTCCGATAAACAATGTCTGAACCAAAAAAGACATCCACTAATACTCTCTGTCCTTAAATGAGAATGAGCTGTAAGTGATAAGTATGGCACATGCCACTTTAAGATGTTGTCTCTTAGATGTCTAAACAAGATCATGCCTTAGATGTCCTTCTTTTGCTAACATTCTCCCCCCCAAGACACAAAGTTGATCACATCAGCTTTGAACAAGTACCTTTGAAGTCATCACGACTCTTGTGCTGAACTTTATATCAAATCCCAGATCGAGTGACCTCTAAAATGCCACATAGATTACCATCATTCTTAGAGAGCAGCTTTGACTTAGGACTGTTAAGAATTTTAATGCAAATGAAATATATACTTGAATCTCACTTTACATTGTCGCCTTGTAGGTTTCGAGCTACCCTTTTAAAACTCGACAAATTATTTTCTTTTCGGGCAAGTAGGGGATTCCAGAAGATAGCAATTCCAACCCAATGCACGGAAAAAGTTCAAACATGAGAAAAGGCACCTTTCCAGAGTCTTTTTAATCTCAAAATATATTGGTTACCCACCCAGATGAAAAATTCCAAAATCCAAACACGGTAGATCTTACAAGAAACAAATTTGATATCAAAAGTCCAGACGGGCAAAACTCATTAATACACATCAGGTTTCCTCTCATATCTAACCAGTTCACCACGCATTTTACTTTTTCAATGAGAAAATTCAACTATGTAACCGAGCACTCCAGGACTCCAGATGGGTATTTGTAAACCAACTGCCAGTTCATAGCCTTAATTTGACTCTGCTTTATCAAACTTCCTCAGAGCTGTCCTTACAAATCCAAATTGACTATTCCAAGATACTGCAAACCGAGAAGGATATTAACAAGGCAGTGGCTTCAATGGTAACTAGATCAACACAAGATACACTATGAAGCTTGTAGTTCCAACATAAAGCAAGTTCCTCGACCTCCATCTCTTATAAAGTCAAGTGAGAACCTAGACACCGGTGACTGCATATCCATCTAATGATTTTAGAACATGTGCATGCCTCATTTCATAACTTTGGTAGAAGATGAAAACTCTCTAAAGAGATGACTTTAATGAATGTGTAAAAGTGAGAGAGAGATTCTTTCTTGCAACAAAAAAAACATGCAGCAATGGAGGGTACTTAAAGAGAAAGCCATACCACACTTTGGACAGTGGAAATAATTTTCCCGACCCCCAACTCTGAAAGACAAGGGCAAAATTAAATGAACAATTCATGAGGCAGATACAGTTAACTTCCAAAAAGACGGGAAGACCATTCCAAACATCAACTAGCTCACCTACAAATTCCACATTCCTCACAATGAAATTGCTTCTTGTCTGTCTGCAAAAATAAGCATAGATACACTATCATATCATATATGCTTTCAATTCATGTAGAATCAAAATGGAAAAGGCTACACCCCTGGATATTATAAAGTGACAATTAACGAAATCCATCTTACCTCATCGTCGTAGAACTTGCAAATCCACAGAAATATTCTCCATGTTGACACCGCATTTCCAACAACCTTGAGCAGCCTAATAAAGAACCCATAAATTCTCGAACACTTCCAGAAAAAAAAATGACAAGAACTACACAAAATCCTCAAGCGATCCACCAAGACATACCTCTTGCTCCGTGTTGCAGAGAGAACAGATGACCTGAAACACGAAAAGACCTTCAGCCCCAGACCACAAAATCCAGAGCAAGCAGAGTGCACATCCAGAAATCCAGCACAAAACAAAAGCAAAACGGTACCTACCTGCTTCACGTCGTGCCGCACCAGCTCATGATAATCCTTCGGGTTGCTCAGCGAGTTTCTAGTTGAGACGAAACAAGCAGAGAAGATCACGAAAACCCCATCCAAACACGACGACAGTCGCAAGCAACAAAAGGCTTCTACGGTCAATCACGCAATAGAAAGACGAACGAAACGCAATGCAAGGCGCGACAAGAGAGGCAGAGAAAAAGTCGTACGTGAACTCGTTGTGGCAGTGGCGACATGTGAAGACCCGATCGCAGCACGGAGCTCGAATCTTGCAACGTCTCCGATAATGCTTGCACCTGAAAGAAAACACACCCAAAAAAAAAGAAAAAGAAAAAGAGAGGGACACACTCACCCGCCGAATGAAAACCAAGAAAAGAAAAGGAAAATGGCACGCCGTACCGGCGAACGTTGAAACGTAGCTGGTTGCGACATACCCATGCTCGAATCTGGCAAAGTCTCGATCTTTTGTCAGCGTTACATGCGCTTCTTCTCCCCTGGTGCGGCTGGGCGAGTTGTCCTCTTTCTAGGGCATAATTAGCTCTCAAATAGGAGGAGAGGGACCTCAGAGAAAACCAGCTTTTTTGCTTCCTCCACGCGAACTCTCTATGGACGAAAAACAACACCGTCTTTCGTGCAAATTTGTGTCGCCGTGATTTGGAAAATACTTCGCTTTCCTAAAAATGATTACTTACACGACTTCCAATAATAAATTATTAATAAACAATTAAATTTAAATTATTATTAAACATGAAAATATTAGAGTCTGGTCCCTAGCCTAAGCTTCTGCCTCTTCATTTCTTGGTTATCGTCCAGAATTTTTGCTCTCTCTTGTTTCTGCGATTTAACTGGCAAAACAGAGTTTGCACTCCGACATAAGAATCAATTTTTTGATACCATGAAAACAGCAATAGGTCCGAAAGAGAGTCAAAATCATTCTGGCATGAGGATGCGCCTCCAGTTTCAAAACTCCATGAAGATCCAACTATTGAGAGTCCTTCGAGTCACAGGGAGCTAGACTACTTTGCCCAGGCTAACCCTGCATCAGCCCACTGAGTCAAGGCAATCCATTTAGGCTCAGCCCATTCTATGGCCGCATTATCAGGCCAATCAGAGGCGACCAATTTCGGGCTAGCAATCTAGTGATATATGGACCTGCTTAGCCCACTGTTTTGGGTTATCATCACCAAACGAAGCAACACAGGGTCATACTCATCTGAGGAGGCCTACTAGCCGGATTTGGGCAGCCCAAACCTCAGGCCTAATTTTTCTTATGTGGGTCAGATACCCAAGTCAAGTATGGTGGGGTCCTACCAACACCACTAGTTGGTTACCAAGTTGGTTTCCTTAGCTAGTCAAAATCGACGGCAACCAACTGAAGGTCAGAAACTCGTTGTACACATCATCGGCTAGCGAACCAGAGTTGTACCTCATCAACCTCTAATTGGCTGGATTTGAACTTACTCTGTCTGGGCCTAAGATCTTCGGTAGGCCTTATTCACAAAGGACAAGATGGGTTTCTCGACAGCATGGTTCTAATTTCGATAGATGAGCGACAGTGCCTCATGGCAATAATGCAACCAATTAGTGCGACAATGGATCGAGAATGCCTTACAGAGCAAAAGTGACCGTTGGATTACCACCAACAGAAGACGTGATGACTATGGGTAGAAATACTGGAAATACGGAAAGCTTATCCAACGAAACTTTTTCACTACATGGCGCTATCAAAACTCATACAAGGGAAACAATTTGTGAACAAGCATTTTCAAGCGCCTGTTAAGCCTTGTGAACGACATCGAAGCCGCTGAAGAAACCCGCATTGGTCCAAGAAACCCTCTGACAATACGAGTCAATCTGTGATCGCGAGAAAGTTATGAGATTTTTGCTATACTAAATGAGAATACTACCATTTCGGACTCAATTCTTGTAATGGAAGCACCGTTTAGCCTCGGGTGGTTTTTCAACTCGCTGTCTAGGAGGAAAGCCAGCGATCAGTGATGGTAACGATAGCAAAACATGACGAGGGAGTAGCCCTTTCGACCTTTTCACTTCATGATGCTCCGGGGACTTGCGACGACGGTTTGGTAGCTCTGTCGCATACTCGAAGTTCACGCACACTAGAGTTAACGAAGAGTCGAGAAGTGAGATTTCCCTTTTGTGGCTCCGCCCAAAGGGAACCTAATCCCTTTAGGCAGGATAGCCAAGATCAAAGAGGATGATCTGACGGCCCAGGAAACAACAACAAAGGTTTTGGATTATATGAGTCTGGTTCAGCCACGTCAGCGGCCCTATTATGCGGATCAGATGGATCACGAGCTGCATGTCATCAAGGAAGCATGTGGAAATTTTTTTAAGTCTAAAAATAAATTTTGTGATTATTGCAACCGACGACATCATAATATAAAGACATGCTGGAAATTACATGGATTCCTAACCGACCGTGAAAGGAAGGACAAACCTGCCTACCAAGTTTTTTGCCCAAAGGGAGAGATGGGCCCCATAATGCCCAAGACCAGTATGAAACTATTATGAAATGCTGAGCCTAAATGAAGAACATCGATGAGAGTGCAAGTTTTTTCAGGTACTCTTCCATCGCAAGAAAATTCTATTTCGGTTAATGCATGGATAATTGATTTAGGTGTCGGTGATCATATAATTGCACTCGGACTTTATTTTCCCGTATTAATGAGCAATCCTAATTTCCTCTATCAGTGCAACTTCCAAATGGAAACACTACTCTGGTCACTAAATTGGCATAGTTCAGCTTCATCCAAATTTTGTCCTTCGAAATATCCTATCCTTGGCATGGCTACGGTTCTAAAAACCGCCGATTTTGATTCATGAACTGGTGATTCTGATTTCAAATTTGGAGGAATCAAAATCAGAATCGCCACTTAAGGTTTTGGTTCTAGTTTGGAACTAGAAGTTCTGAGCCAGTTCCAGGCCGATTCGACGGTTCCGAACGGTCGAAAGGAATCGCCAACGGTTCAGAACCGTCGAACCATCAGTTGTTTCAAATCGATTTGATTTTTTTTTCAAAAAGTTTTTGAGTTTAAAATTAAATGTCATGAATTTATAATAAAATTGTAATCAAATTATCAAATATTGGAGTATGAAATAAAAGAAAATAATGAATTATGAAAATATTAAATAATGTATTATTAAATAAAAATTGTAATCAAATGTATGGGAAAAAAAAGGAGGGGGAGGAGGCTTAAACTTAATGATTTATCATTAAATGTCTACATATTTTCTTGGGGATAGAAAAATCAAAATCCATATAATTCGCTTACCTTTGATAACCTCATACTTACGTCATCCTCAACCGTCGCTACCCATTTCTATATTGGTGGTGGTAGTATCTCCATCATCAAAGAATTTGGCTTCATTATTATGATCTATCTCTTGTTCTCTATATTGAGCTTTTATCCAATCATTAACACAAGCTTGAAACTCTACCAAGTCGGAGTTAATCTTGACGTCGTTCATCTAAAATATTGCCTCTGATGCTAAATAATTATTCTACCGTAACTGTTGAACAAGAGATTGGTAAAAAATTATTTTGCAATCATAGCAAGAATTGGGTATTTTGTGGAATGCCTCTTCCATCAATATAATATTGTGAAATTTATACTATCTTGAGATTCATCAAATTAAAAAAAAAAAACGGTCAAATAGCTCTCGAGTTCAAAATTACTTCATTATTACTTCCTTTTTTGCCATGCATCAAAGTCGGTATCCTCTACTAATTTTATCAAATGCGCCCACTTTGTAAGTCACTAGATTGAGAAGATCTACATCCACTATCACCTAGATTATATGTTCTACAAAATTCATTATATAATTCTATTATACGTTTTTTTATAATTGTTTGTATAGTTCTAATATTTACCATTTCAATTAAATATAAACATTCATAACATGTATTGAAATAATTACCTAAACCATTAATTTACAATGTGGATAAAAAACA
>JAGVVM010003597.1:0-23950 GCA_019149425.1 Psidium friedrichsthalianum
TTCTCGATTTCGAGTGAAAATCATACAATCGGCTCAGTCGAATTGACCATTTATATGATATGAACACTTATTTTTTTTGAGTGAAACTATCTCCTCGAAGCCCCAATCCATTCGTCCCAAAAAAAAAAAGGAGCCCAAACCAAAATGAAAAAAAAAAAAAACCTAACCCATCTTTCAAGTCTTTATCTAACTTCAACCTGTGAGTTTTTATCCATCCTGCTTGGTCTTTGTGAAGTTTCTTTATGGCTTCTAAGGGCTTTGTGTACCTGTTGCACAGTACAGCAAAAGTTACGTTCTCTAAAGAATGATCATAATATTCAGAAAGTCTTTCGATAAACAAAGATAAAACCTAACTTCTTTATGAAAAATTTGGTAGACATTAAGATCGTAATTTGAATCCATAAAATGAATTCACGATTTATATTTTGTGAAATTAATTTTAGCGAACGGTTCTCGATTTAAGATGAGAATCATCTATCCTCAGACAGACCACTTCTTAGGGGGAGCTGAGAAATCGAAAATTTCCTGCGTTTTCTCGAGAAAATGTGAAAATTTGCCGGATTTGTCCGCCTTTTCTTGAAGAAGACATTGAATGAGTATAAACCCTGAATCCCCACTGAAGTCCCTTGGGTCGCCCGCACGCGCGCGCGCAAAGGCAGGGGTACCTAAGAATGGCGAGCAGAGGCAACCGTCGGGGCGTCGATGACCCTGACAACAGCAGCGGCAACGGTGGCCATGACCGGTGGAGGGCTGAAGAAGCCATCGGCGGCAACCGAGAAGCGCTGGAGGCTCTCAGAGAGCTCATCACCTTCCCTCTTCTCTACTCCCGCGAAGCTCAGAGGCTCGGCCTCAAGGTGTCGCTTGCTCCGTCAATACGATTCTCTCTCTCTCTCTCTAGCTGCAACCCGAGAATGTCCCGTTTCGATTTTGACGTGACCACGTTTTGCAATGTTTCTCGCAGTGGCCGCGAGGCTTGCTTCTGTACGGACCACCGGGCACTGGAAAGGTACTCTATCAACAATGTCCTGTTACCTGTAATCTAGAGCAATTTGTTTCGTTTTCCTGGAGCGCCTTTCAGTTGTTATAGGAGCGTGATTGGTTTTCTTTTCCCTGATCGAGTGATTTCATTTGGGCTCACCTACCTTGCCAGACAAGCTTGGTTCGTGCAGTTGTACAAGAATGTTCTGCTCAATTAACCATTATCAGGTACTCTCGATGTACCTCTGTGGCACGCATTCGCTCTATAAAACAATCTGAAAACTACGAAAATAAAAACCGCTCACTTTTCAACTAATTGTTGTTTGCAGATGAAATTAGGCTCTTAGATTTGTAATCTGCTGGTCTTGCTTTAGACACAAGGTATTGCTTACAACTGAATTCTCGTGGTCTGTACTGCAGTCCGCACTCTGTTCACAAAGCTCATGCTGGAGAAAGTGAGAGTATTCTGCGAGAATCTTTTTCTGAAGCATCTGCCATTGCATTGTCGGGCAAGCCATCGGTTATCTTCATAGATGAAATAGATGTGCTCTGCCCTCATCGTAATTCTAGGTAAAATCGCAAGAATCTCGTACTCAGCAATCAATTATTGGCTTTGGGAAGCATTTGCTATGGAGAGAAACCTAAAGTCACATCATTTTAATGCAAGAAATGTGGAAATCAGGAGAATATGACATAAGCAGCATTAGGATTTTCTTAATCAGTTATAGGCATCACTCGGGAATTAGTAGCGGTGTGCAGGAGAACCTGTGAAACTTGTGGACCCTCCCGAACTGGCATGGTTGGGTATGTTCTAGGGTGGGTATCGGAGCTGTTCTAGGTTCCAAAATTTGGAACTGGTGAGTACAAGGTAGGTTTCAGGTTTGGTTTCACTATTGTGCACGCACCCTATGCCTTGCACCCTAAAACATGTTCAGAGTACCTATATGGTGTTACGTAAGAAAATATATGTGTTCATAATAATTTATGATTTCCACTTTTTGTTTGTGAAACCTTCACATGTAAATGCATGAAAGCTCTAGCTGTATCAGGAATCTCCATCCCGTTAGAAACAAAAATCTCCAACCCCATTTCACCCCTCTCTCTCAATGACAAGCTTGGGTATGTCTACACCAATGCCATTTAATTCATTCTTTCAGTAGGGTGGGATAGGTTTTCATGTAAACACAGACATAAATGATGGGCAGAAGCTGATTTTTTTTCTTTTGTTTTCTCACTTTCATGTTATTATTGTTTTAGAATTATGTTTCTGTTAGACATGAACGTGTGTTTTACATGTAATCCATTTGTAATTTCTGTTGAATGTTTATGTGTTATTAACTAGAACCATGACAAATTTTTATTAGATAAATTTCCTTCAAAGTACTACAAGGTAGAGCAGGGTACCTCAACCTGTGGGTGGTTCCAAGAGCCTATAGGGTTCCAGGGTAAAGTAAATACACTAATCACTTTGGAACCCACACCCCCTAGACGTCAGGACAAGTATCATCCATTTACTACAAGATAAAGTTTGAATTACGTAATCTATTACAGTAAGTCGAGGTACTGAGTGTGACATCAATATAATTGTGAGTTATGTGATTTTTCAGAGAACTAGGTGTTCAAAGGTGATTTTATTTTAATATAAACTGTTATATGGTTATATTAGTGCAAGCTATGTGATGGCATGTATAGCAGTCAAAATCAAATATAAGTGCTCAATGTTGGCACATTGTTACATTATTTTGCTGAGTATGATTAGTTAGTGCCATAAATGTCATCTTTGCCTTCATACTAGTATCTGTAACCTTTTTGGTTTTTTAAAAAGTAAAAAGCTTTCATGAGTCGCTCAGGTTTTATGTGGACTCTGTTTTTTTTTCGTACCGTCATCAAAGTCAAAAGTTCCTAGGAACTGTCATTCTGATGATAGGGAAGCATTGATTGGCAATTTTACCATAATTTCCTTGGTCCAGACATATTCAGTGTGTTTAGATGATCTCATTAGTATCAAGCATAGTGTTACTGCCATGTTCATATGCTAGCTTGTTGGTGTCCTTTCATGGTGTTGCGAGAAAACAATCAATCTTTCTAAAACTAGAGACGTGCTCGCTCTCTCTCTTCTCTCTCTCCCTCTCTCTCTCTCTCTTGTTTTGGTCAAGGACTTTACTTGCAATTATGTTCATATGCTAACTTGCAAGTGTCCTTTCAAGGTGTTGCAAGAAAAAAAAATCTCATTTAAATCTAGAGATGTACTCTCTCTCTCTCATTGATTGAGGACTTTACCTGCTATTAGGTGGTGACATATGAGCAGCTAGCAGAACAATGACATTTCAGATCATTATCAGTTTTATGCGGAATGGCAATTTCTCCTGTTGGTTTCCCTCATTTTTTTATTTCTTTGCCTTGAAGATTACTCGGCAATCTTCAGTTTAATTGAAGTTATTTCTTAAAGTGCAGAAGAGAGCAAGATGTCCGTTTGACGTCTCAATTATGTACCCTGATGGACTCTATTCAGCCATTATCAGGATCATTGCTACAAGTAGTAGTTGTTGCTTCGACTAACAGGTTAAATCTTCACATGTGGACAAAGGCTTATTGTTGTAGGAGATATTAGGGTATTGTTTAATGATGAGATTATATTAGATTTTGCCCTTCTGATCATCAGTCTTGGCCCCTTTTGGCATCCTCCTTAGACTTAGTACCTTAAGCTTTCGTAGATTATTATATATATGAAGACTATAAAAGAGAAGCCATATTTCCTCCATTCTGCTGTTCCTTCTTAGTGTGAAACTTTTTATGCCTGCTTTTGAGAAGAATTTCAGTGATTTTCATTGGTTGCTGAGAGCCAATAACCCTAATCTGCATTGCTTCAGTTTTTTTTCTAAGAATGGAAAATCACAACTAGATGGACTATTTTGATGAGGTTCCCTAAGAACATTTTGTCCATTTGCTTGGGTCGTTTTGTTCGTTCTTCGTTCAGTACTTGCTTTCATATTTGCAGAGTGGATGCAATTGACCCTGCACTTAGAAGGTATGGGCGTTTTGATGTTGAGATAGAAGTTACAACACCCAATGAAGAAGAGCGCTTTCAAGTTCTCCAGGTATCATAAAAATTATTGTATTAATAGGCTGTTCCAAGATCACACTGGATGCATCTGCTTCACTATCTTATTAAGGCTGCACAGATTTTTCAACCTGAAAGCTGTGAGTTCAAGTTAGTTGAATGTTAGGTTTACTGAAAGTGGATATAGCAGTTTGACTCCTTGTTTCTTGATTGTCAGCTTTACACAAAAAAGTCCTTTGGATCCTACTGTTGACTTGAGATCCATTGCTCTAATGTGCAATGGATATGTTGGAGCTGATTTAGAAGCTTTATGCCGTGAGGCAACTGCTTTTGCTCTTAAAAGGTTTCAGATGTAAAGCAGGCAGTTTTGCTTACAATGGAAGATTGGGACTATGCTAGATCCATTGTTGGCCCAAGTATAACAAGAGGTGTTACCGTGGAAATTCCTAAGGTATCATGGGATGATATGGAGGATATAAGGAATGAAGGTCAGAGAACTCATTTTTATGTGCTCCGGCCTCGGTCATCCATTTTTTGACTTTTATACCTTCTTAACTTTGATCAGAGGAAGATTCAGCAAGCTGTTGAGTGGCCTATCAAACATTCTGCTGCTTTTTCAAGGGTGGGAATATCACCAATACGTGGAGTACTTTGCATGGACCTCCAGGGTGTTCAAAAACTACTCTTGCGAAGGCTGCTGCGCATGCTACCCAAGCTTCCTTTTTTTCCTTAAGGTTTGACTTCAACAACTCCCTGAAAAATTATATATGCTCTGAGACTTTAAGGAGAGGTGAAATGCCATTTTTGTAATTCCATCCTTCACCCTAGGCAATAAAACAAATTTCACCTTTCCAATGGCTTCTTGTTTCACAAGTTTGGAGCTTAACTTTACCATATGCCATGATGGGCCAAAAAAAGGTGGAATATGAAACTCTGTTGAGTGGGCTCGAAGAATTGATTGGCTGTTGCATCCAGTATGGGCAAACCTACCCTCAGACAAGATATTTTTGTTCATGTGAACAAAATGTTTTTGCTTTTACTTTTATATGAATGATGACTGAAAAGTAATTGAATCTGTGGGTGTATCAATTTCTCGCATTGTCTTAAAATACTAGTTAAGTAGGTGCTTATGCAACATAGTCAGTCAAACTACGAGAATCATAATGGTTGGATCTTCAATCTGAGTTAAAGACGAAAATCTTCAAAGGACTTGTATTGGAGATTCAGCATCTTTCTTAACTCATTATCTTAGTAAATCTTCTAACTCAATTATCATAAGAGGTTAGTACATCCTTTATTATTTGATTCTGCAATGGAGCTTGAATTTGGCCATTGCTGTTGCTAATTTAACGAAGCTAAGAGTATGAGGGCCTGATCAATTAATTTTTTCAGCGAGTGAGAGAGCGAGTGTGATGATAAGGGTACTTTCCCATTTATATCATTTTGAAATAGATTCCAACTTTATGACACGATTAACTTTAGCTAAGCATGATGCTACGCCATAAACTGGTCATTAGAAAAACCAAGATTGTGTGCTGTTGACAAATCGAAGTTGTGAACCTACAAAATATCTCCTGTTTGTTTGCCATTATGTTAGCCAAAAGTTGAGAGGATGTAACCAGCCTAAATGTTCTGCCTTCTTTTTCTGATTTCCTGATGTGATTATCACATTCCTTTATCTTGAGAATTCGCAAACTTTATATTTCAGTGGAGCAGAATTATATTCAATGTATGTTGGAGAGGGAGAAGCCTATTGAGGAATACCTTCAGGAGAGCTCGTCTTGCGGCGCCAAGCATCATATTTTTGATGAGGCTGATGTTGTGGCAGGCAAGCGGTGAGTTTATTCAACATCATTCTTGGGGTATTCCATGCGAGCTATGGCGCTCTCATATTCACATATATTTGTAGACCAGGAAGATTTTCTTTGAGTACATTGTGGAAGAAGTCGTCTTTTCTTACAAAGCATGTTCATCACCAGCATTGAAGTGCAATGAACAACATTGATTGGTTGATGTAATGAACGTCGAGAATGAGTGAAGGGTGCTACTTCAACCTCTTTTTTTTTTGGTCGGAGTGCTACTTCAACTTGTTGTGCGAAAGATACCCTCATATCTTTTCTCGTTTAATTTTTGGGTGAACCTCCTACTATGTGAAAAGTTCTTAATGTTTGTCGACTTCCTGCTTATCTTATCTCCCATGACATGACTTGTGTGGACAATAAAGTTGGCAATTGTGCAAATAAAAGTGGACGTATCATGTGGCTTTTCTATTTTGGTGTACTTGCAGTGGAGGTAAATCAAGCAGCAATGCCGTAGTTGGAGAGAGGCTGCTATCCACATTGTTGAATGAGATGGACGGTTTAGAACTAGCAAATGTGAGCATTATTGGGTTCGATAGATGGTAAATTAAGATTAGCTTCCATCTTATGCTACCTCATATGGGCAGGGAATCATTGTGCTAGCTGCTACAAATCGCCCCGATGCAATTGATGCAGCACTTATGCGGCCTGGACGTTTTGATTGGTAAGGAATGTTACTGCTTCTTGATCTAGACTTTAGGCTGTAATTCTGCGGCCTTGTTCTCAAGTCTGCTGAGTTCTTTGTGGATTATGTACTCTATTAAGTGCTTATTATTGGAACTTCTGATCCACCTTTCTTAAGTGAGTGAGTCCAGATTGGCTTTAGCTTGCCTAATAATGCCATATAATTCCTTAATATTGGCAATTTACTTATTCTCCACATAATTATGGTTCTAATTAATAAGTTGTTTGTTGAGCTAATTTTAGTTTCAACTTTTGAGTAAACACTCTTTGAAGTATTGTTTAAAACTCAATCTAGTATTCCAAATGAAAAAAAAGTTATTTTCGTGCTTTTATTCTTTTCTGGAATGATGTTTCTTCAACCACTCCCCCCTATTTTGGTGATTCTAAATTACTAATATAGGGCAGTTTTTTTTTAATTTATTTGCAATTTAGTCTATATTTGTCCGTTGAAGGAATTTGTGTCTAGCTTAGGAGTGTGTTACTCTGTGATGGAACATTTAATTCTATTTGATTGCCTTGTCAGGCTCGTGATTACCTTTCCTTTTCCTCTCCAAATTTATAGGTGCTCTATGTACCTCCGCCAGATTTGGTGTCTCGCCATGAGATATTGCGTGTGCATACTCGAAACATGAAAATAGGAAATGATGTTGATCTCAGAGATTTAGCAGAACATACTGAACGGCTCACGGGAGCCGAATTGGAGGCCTGTGCAGGGAAGCAGGAATTGTCGCTCTAAGAGAAAACATACATGCAACTGCCGTTTATGATCGTCATTTCAAAATCGTTAGGGAATCCTTGAAGCCAGCATTGTCCGAAGCAGACATTCATCGTATGAATTGTTCCAGAGGACTCGATAGGTGAAGCTTTGTGACTGTATGATTCAGACTGACATGTCCCTCCTTGAAGCTGGACATCTGTTCGCCCGGATCGGGGGATTCTGGATTATGGTCTCCGAGAATCTGAATATGGTTGCATCATTTCAACGGACGTGTCTAGATTATGGGTGTTGAGAGCGGCTCAGGATCAAGCTTCGCCTCATTGATTGCTAGTCTGGACCTACCTTTTGATGCAAAACGCGGGCCGGCATGTGAAGTGCAGTTTCAAATGTTGTTGGGCTCAAAAGCTCATGAAAGGGGCTTTTTACGGGAAACATGGATTAAGCTAGCAATGACATCATGAAACTGCTGAATGGTCGATCAGTTTGGTCCTCTTAACTTTTGTTTCGATCTATCTAATGTCATCATCTGCTGATGGATGCTGGATGGGATCCGCGAGGAGTACATTTTAGTAAATTTGTTCAATGTTTAGTAGATATCCAGTACTTTGGAAAATGTTTGTGTTGATAAGTTACCAAGATGCCTTTGAGATCGCTAATATCTAGTTGATTAACAATTTGATTATTTATGTTTGAATTTCTTGGTGTTTGTCAAAATTTAATGGCATTATTGTAAAGTCATTGCAAATATTTGAAAAAGGTAATAACAGATAGTCAGGGTTGCCAATCATTTAATTGGTGTGTTTATTGTCGGGGAAAAATGTAAGAAAAATCCGAAATTTATTGCATTGGTTCCAATTTAGTCTTGAACATTTTAATAGTGCTAATTTAGTTAGTGTCGTGCCGTGTGGCCATTTCGTGTCCACGTTAGTAATATTTGGCTAAAATTAATTGAAACACTAAATTGGCTCTAGATCAAAGATTTAGAAGTAAATTAACATCATTAAAAGGTTTAGGATTAAATGGCTTTTCTGACGCTTTTTTCATTTATTGTCCTATATTTGAATTTTAGTAAACTCTGCATGATGCTGCTATAAATATATAATTGGAAAATTAAAACCTTACCTTTGAAATTATAGAGTTTTCGTTTATATGTTACCAAACTTACGTGGCTATCATTTACTACTTTAAATATTTGACAAATTTACTCATAACATTGGAATTTAGTTATATTTGATTGATCCTTAACTCACTAGCTTTTGTTTCAATTTCATGAGTGATTATCAAAATCTACAAGTACACAAAGAGATAACACTAAATAATTGATACAATTGCCTTTTTTTTTATATATAAATTTATTAATAAAAAAAGGCTAATTCTTATAATTATTTTATGGTTTATCTCTTTGTGTATGTAGATTTTGATAATCACTCATGAATGAAACAAAAGCTAGTGAGTTAAGGATCAATCAAATATAACTAAATTCCAATGTTATGAGTAAATTTGTCAAATATTTAAAGTAGTAAATGATAGCCAACGTAAGTTTGGTAAACATATAAACGAAAAACTATATAATTTCAAAGGTAAGGTTTTAATTTTCCAATTATATATTATAGCAGCATCATGCAGAGTTTACTAAAATTCAAATATAGGACAATAAATGAAAAAAGCGTCAGAAAAGCCATTTAATCCTAAACCTTTTAATGATGTTAATTACTTCTAAATCTTTGATCTAGAGCCAATTAGTGTTTCAAATTAATTTTAGCCAAATATTACTAACGTGGACACGAAATGGCCACACGGCACGACACTAACTAAATTAGCACTATTAAAATGTTCAAGACTAAATTGGAACCAATGCAATAAATTTCGGATTTTTCTTACATTTTTCCCCGACAATAAACACACCAATTAAAATGATTGGCAACCTGACTATCTGTTATTACCTTTTTCAAAATATTTGCAATGACTTTACAATAATGCCATTAAATTTTGACAAACACCAAGAAAATTCAAACATAAATAATCAAATTGTTAATCAACTAGTATTAGCGATCTCAAAGGCATCTTGGTAACTTATCAACACAAACATTTTCCAAAGTACTGGATATCTACTAAAACATTGAACAAATTTACTAAAATGTACTCCTCGCGGATCCATCCAGCATCCATCAGCAGATGATGACATTAGATAGATCGAAAAACAAAAGTTAAGAGGACCAAAACTGATCGACCATTCAGCAGTTTCATGATGTCATTGCTAGCTTAATCCATGTTCCCGTAAAAAGCCCCTTTCATGAGCTTTGAGCCCAACAACATTTGAAACTGCACTTCACATGCCGGCCCGCGTTTTGCATCAAAGGTAGGTCCAGACTAGCAATCAATGAGGCGAAGCTTGATCCTGAGCCGCTCTCAACACCCATAATCTAGGACACGTCCGTTGAAATGATGCAACCATATTCAGATTCTCGGAGACCATATCCAGAATCCCCCCGATCCGGGCGAACAGATGTCCAGCTTCAAGGAGGGACATGTCAGTCTGAATCATACAGTCACAAAGCTTCACCTATCGAGTCCTCTGAAACAATTCATACGATGAATGTCTGCTTCGGACAATGCTGGCTTCAAGATTCCCTAACGATTTTGAAATGACGATCATAAACGGCAGTTGCATGTATGTTTTCTCTTAGAGCGACAATTCCTGCTTCCCTGCACAGGCCCTCCAATTCGGCTCCGTGAGCCGTTCAGTATGTTCTGCTAAATCTCTGAGATCAAACATCATTCCTATTTTCATGTTTCGAGTATGCACACGCAATATCTCATGGCGAGACACCAAATCTGGCGGAGGTACATAGAGCCACCCTATAAATTTGGAGAGGAAAAGGAAAGGTAATCACGAGCCTGACAAGGCAATCAAATAGAATTAAATGTTCCATCACAGAGTACACACTCCTAAGCTAGACAAAAATTCCTTCAACGGACAAATATGACTAAATTGCAAATAAATTAAAAAAAAACTGCCCTATATTAGTAATTTAGAATCACCAAAATAGGGGGGGAGTGGTTGAAGAAACATCATTCCAGAAAAGAATAAAAGCACGAAAATAACTTTTTTTCAAATTTGGAATACTAGATGAGTTTTAAACAATACTTCAAAGAGTGTTACTCAAAAGTTGAAAAAATTAGCTCAACAAACAACTTATTAGAATTAGAACCATAATTATGTGGAGAATAAGTAAATTGCCAATATAAGGAATTATATGGCATTATTAGCAAGCTAAAGCCAATCTGGACTCACTCACTTAAGAAAGGTGGATCAGAAGTTCCAATAATAAGCACTTAATAGAGTACATAATCCACAAAGAACTCAGCAGACTGAGAACAAGGCGCAGAGAATTACAGCCTAAAGTCTAGATCAAGAAGCAGTAACATTCCTTACCAAATAAAAACGTTCCAGGCCGCATAAGTGCTGCATCAATTGCATCGGGGCGATTTGTAGCAGCTAGCACAATGATTCCCTGCCCATATGAGGTAGCATAAGATGGAAGCTAATCTTAATTTACCATCTATCGAACCCAATAATGCTCACATTTGCTAGTTCTAAAAGTCCATCTCATTCAACAATGTGGATAGCAGCCTCTCTCCCAACTACGGCATTGCTGACTTGATTTTTTACCCCACTGCAAGTACACCAAAATAGGAAAAGCCACATGATACGTCCACTTTTATTTGCAATGCCAAACTTTATTGTCCAACAACAAGTCAGATGTCATGGAGAAGAGATAAGCAGGAAGTCGACAAACATTAAGAACTTTTCACATAGTAGGAGGTTCACCCAAAAATTAAACGAGAAAAGATATGAGGGTATCTTTCGCACAACAAGTTGAAGTAGCACTCCGACAAAAAAAAAAAGAGGTTGAAGTAGCACCCTTCACTCATTCTCGACGTTCATTACATCAACCAATCAATGTGTTCATTGCACTTCAATGCTGGTGATGAACACATGCTTTGTAAGAAAAGACGACTTCTTCCACAATGTACTCAAAGAAAATCTTCCTGGTCTACAAATATATGTGAATATGAGAGCGCCATAGCTCGCATGGAATACCCCAAGAATGATGTTGAATAAACTCACCGCTTGCCTGCCACAACATCAGCCTCATCAAAAAATATGATGCTTGGCGCCGCAAGACGAGCTCTCCTGAAGGTATTCCTCAATAAGCTTCTCCCTCTCCAACATACATTGAATATAATTCTGCTCCACTGAAATATAAAGTTTGCGAATTCTCAAGATAAAGGAATGTGATAATCACATCAGGAAATCAGAAAAAGAAGGCAGAACATTTAGGCTGGTTACATCCTCTCAACTTTTGGCTAACATAATGGCAAACAAACAGGAGATATTTTGTAGGTTCACAACTTCGATTTGTCAACAGCACACAATCTTGGTTTTTCTAATGACCAGTTTATGGCGTAGCATCATGCTTAGCTAAAGTTAATCGTGTCATAAAGTTGGAATCTATTTCAAAATGATATAAATGGGAAAGTACCCTTATCATCACACTCGCTCTCTCACTCGCTGAAAAAATTAATTGATCAGGCCCTCATACTCTTAGCTTCGTTAAATTAGCAACAGCAATGGCCAAATTCAAGCTCCATTGCAGAATCAAATAATAAAGGATGTACTAACCTCTTATGATAATTGAGTTAGAAGATTTACTAAGATGAATGAGTTAAGAAAGATGCTGAATCTCCAATACAAGTCCTTTGAAGATTTTCGTCTTTAACTCAGATTGAAGATCCAACCATTATGATTCGTAGTTTGACTGACTATGTTGCATAAGCACCTACTTAACTAGTATTTTAAGACAATGCGAGAAATTGATACACCCACAGATTCAATTACTTTTCAGTCATCATTCATATAAAAGTAAAAGCAAAAAACATTTTGTTCACATGAACAAAAAATCTTGTCTGAGGGTAGGTTTGCCCATACTGGATGCAACAGCCAATCAATTCTTCGAGCCCACTCAACAGAGTTTCATATTCCACCTTTTTTTGCCCATCATGGCATATGGTAAAGTTAAGCTCCAAACTTGTGAAACAAGAAGCCATTGGAAAGGTGGAAATTTGTTTTATTGCCTAGGGTGAAGGATGGAATTACAAAAATGGCATTTCACCTCTCCTTAAAGTCTCAGAGCATATATAATTTTTCAGGGAGTTGTTGAAGTCAAACCTTAAGGAAAAAAAGGAAGCTTGGGTAGCATGCGCAGCAGCCTTCGCAAGAGTAGTTTTTGAACACCCTGGAGGTCCATGCAAAAGTACTCCACGTATTGGTGATATTCCCAAACTTGAAAAAGCAGCAGAATGTTTGATAGGCCACTCAACAGCTTGCTGAATCTTCCTCTGATCAAAGTTAAGAAGGTATAAAAGTCAAAAAATGGATGACCGAGGCCGGAGCACATAAAAATGAGTTCTCTGACCTTCAATTCCTATATCCTCCAATATCATCCCATGATACCTTAGGAATTTCCACGGTAACACCTCTTGTTATACTTGGGCCAACAATGGATCTAGCATAGTCCCAATCTTCCATTGTAAGCAAAACTGCCTGCTTTACATCTGAAACCCTTTTAAGAGCAAAAGCAGTTGCCTCACGGCATAAAGCTTCTAAATCAGCTCCAACATATCCATTGCACATTAGAGCAATGGATCTCAAGTCAACAGTAGGATCCAAAGGAACTTTTTTTGTGTAAAGCTGACAATCAAGAAACAAGGAGTCAAACTGCTATATCCACTTTCAGTAAACCTAACATTCAACTAACTTGAACTCACAGCTTTCAGGTTGAAAAATCTGTGCAGCCTTAATAAGATAGTGAAGCAGATGCATCCAGTGTGATCTTGGAAACAGCCTATTAATACAATAATTTTATGATACCTGGAGAACTTGAAAGCGCTCTTCTTCATTGGGTGTTGTAACTTCTATCTCAACATCAAAACGCCCATACCTTCTAAGTGCAGGGTCAATTGCATCCACTCTGCAAATATGAAAGCAAGTACTGAACGAAGAGAACAAACGACCCAAGCAAATGGACAAAATGTTCTTAGGGAACCTCATCAAAATAGTCATCTAGTTGTGATTTTCCATTCTTAGAAAAAAAACTGAAGCAATGCAGATTAGGGTTATTGGCTCTCAGCAACCAATGAAAATCACTGAAATTCTTCTCAAAAGCAGGCATAAAAAGTTTCACACTAAGAAGGAACAGCAGAATGAGGAAATATGGCTTCTCTTTTATAGTCTTCATAATATAATAATCTACGAAAGCTTAAGGTACTAAGTCTAAGGAGGCATGCCAAAAGGGGCCAAGACTGATGATCAGAAGGGCAAAATCTAATATAATCTCATCATTAAACAATACCCTAATATCTCCTACAACAATAAGCCTTTGTCCACATGTGAAGATTTAACCTGTTAGTCGAAGCAACAACTACTACTTGTAGCAATGATCCTGATAATGGCTGAATAGAGTCCATCAGGGTACATAATTGAGACGTCAAACGGACATCTTGCTCTCTTCTGCACTTTAAGAAATAACTTCAATTAAACTGAAGATTGCCGAGTAATCTTCAAGGCAAAGAAATAAAAAAATGAGGGAAACCAACAGGAGAAATTGCCATTCCGCATAAAACTGATAATGATCTGAAATGTCATTGTTCTGCTAGCTGCTCATATGTCACCACCTAATAGCAGGTAAAGTCCTCAATCAATGAGAGAGAGAGAGTACATCTCTAGATTTAAATGAGATTTTTTTTTCTTGCAACACCTTGAAAGGACACTTGCAAGTTAGCATATGAACATAATTGCAAGTAAAGTCCTTGACCAAAACAAGAGAGAGAGAGAGAGGGAGAGAGAGAGAGAGAGAGCGAGCACGTCTCTAGTTTTAGAAGAGATTGTTTTCTCGCAACACCATGAAAGGACACCAACAAGCTAGCATATGAACATGGCAGTAACACTATGCTTGATACTAATGAGATCATCTAAACACACTGAATATGTCTGGACCAAGGAAATTATGGTAAAATTGCCAATCAATGCTTCCCTATCATCAGAATGACAGTTCCTAGGAACTTTTGACTTTGATGACGGTACGAAAAAAAAACAGAGTCCACATAAAACCTGAGCGACTCATGAACAGCTTTTTACTTTTTAAAAAACCAAAAAGGTTACAGATACTAGTATGAAGGCAAAGATGACATTTGTGGCACTAACTAATCATACTCAGCAAAATAATGTAACAATGTGCCAACATTGAGCACTTATATTTGATTTTGACTGCTATACATGCCATCACATAGCTTGCACTAATATAACCATATAACAGTTTATATTAAAATAAAATCACCTTTGAACACCTAGTTCTCTGAAAAATCACATAACTCACAATTATATTGATGTCACACTCAGTACCTCGACTTACTGTAATAGATTACGTAATTCAAACTTTATCTTGTAGTAAATGGATGATACTTGTCCTGACGTCTAGGGGCGTGTGGGTTCCAAAGTGATTAGTGTATTTACTTTACCCTGGAACCCTATAGGCTCTTGGAACCACCCACAGGTTGAGGTACCCTGCTCTACCTTGTAGTACTTTGAAGGAAATTTATCTAATAAAAATTTGTCATGGTTCTAGTTAATAACACATTAAACATTCAACAGAAATTACAAATGGATTACATGTAAAACACACGTTCATGTCTAACAGAAACATAATTCTAAAACAATAATAACATGAAAGTGAGAAAACAAAAGAAAAAAAATCAGCTTCTGCCCATCATTTATGTCTGTGTTTACATGAAAACCTATCCCACCCTACTGAAAGAATGAATTAAATGGCATTGGTGTAGACATACCCAAGCTTGTCATTGAGAGAGAGGGGTGAAATGGGGTTGGAGATTTTTGTTTCTAACGGGATGGAGATTCCTGATACAGCTAGAGCTTTCATGCATTTACATGTGAAGGTTTCACAAACAAAAAGTGGAAATCATAAATTATTATGAACACATATATTTTCTTACGTAACACCATATAGGTACTCTGAACATGTTTTAGGGTGCAAGGCATAGGGTGCGTGCACAATAGTGAAACCAAACCATGAAACCTACCTTGTACTCACCAGTTCCAAAATTTTGGAACCTAGAACAGCTCCGATACCCACCCTAGAACATACCCAACCATGCCAGTTCGGGAGGGTCCACAAGTTTCACAGGTTCTCCTGCACACCGCTACTAATTCCCGAGTGATGCCTATAACTGATTAAGAAAATCCTAATGCTGCTTATGTCATATTCTCCTGATTTCCACATTTCTTGCATTAAAATGATGTGACTTTAGGTTTCTCTCCATAGCAAATGCTTCCCAAAGCCAATAATTGATTGCTGAGTACGAGATTCTTGCGATTTTACCTAGAATTACGATGAGGGCAGAGCACATCTATTTCATCTATGAAGATAACCGATGGCTTGCCCGACAATGCAATGGCAGATGCTTCAGAAAAAGATTCTCGCAGAATACTCTCACTTTCTCCAGCATGAGCTTTGTGAACAGAGTGCGGACTGCAGTACAGACCACGAGAATTCAGTTGTAAGCAATACCTTGTGTCTAAAGCAAGACCAGCAGATTACAAATCTAAGAGCCTAATTTCATCTGCAAACAACAATTAGTTGAAAAGTGAGCGGTTTTTATTTTCGTAGTTTTCAGATTGTTTTATAGAGCGAATGCGTGCCACAGAGGTACATCGAGAGTACCTGATAATGGTTAATTGAGCAGAACATTCTTGTACAACTGCACGAACCAAGCTTGTCTGGCAAGGTAGGTGAGCCCAAATGAAATCACTCGATCAGGGAAAAGAAAACCAATCACGCTCCTATAACAACTGAAAGGCGCTCCAGGAAAACGAAACAAATTGCTCTAGATTACAGGTAACAGGACATTGTTGATAGAGTACCTTTCCAGTGCCCGGTGGTCCGTACAGAAGCAAGCCTCGCGGCCACTGCGAGAAACATTGCAAAACGTGGTCACGTCAAAATCGAAACGGGACATTCTCGGGTTGCAGCTAGAGAGAGAGAGAGAGAATCGTATTGACGGAGCAAGCGACACCTTGAGGCCGAGCCTCTGAGCTTCGCGGGAGTAGAGAAGAGGGAAGGTGATGAGCTCTCTGAGAGCCTCCAGCGCTTCTCGGTTGCCGCCGATGGCTTCTTCAGCCCTCCACCGGTCATGGCCACCGTTGCCGCTGCTGTTGTCAGGGTCATCGACGCCCCGACGGTTGCCTCTGCTCGCCATTCTTAGGTACCCCTGCCTTTGCGCGCGCGCGTGCGGGCGACCCAAGGGACTTCAGTGGGGATTCAGGGTTTATACTCATTCAATGTCCTTCTTCAAGAAAAGGCGGACAAATCCGGCAAATTTTCACATTTTCTCGAGAAAACGCAGGAAATTTTCGATTTCTCAGCTCCCCCTAAGAAGTGGTCTGTCTGAGGATAGATGATTCTCATCTTAAATCGAGAACCGTTCGCTAAAAATTAATTTCACAAAATATAAATCGTGAATTCATTTTATGGATTCAAATTACGATCTTAATGTCTACCAAATTTTTCATAAAGAAGTTAGGTTTTATCTTTGTTTATCGAAAGACTTTCTGAATATTATGATCATTCTTTAGAGAACGTAACTTTTGCTGTACTGTGCAACAGGTACACAAAGCCCTTAGAAGCCATAAAGAAACTTCACAAAGACCAAGCAGGATGGATAAAAACTCACAGGTTGAAGTTAGATAAAGACTTGAAAGATGGGTTAGGTTTTTTTTTTTTTCATTTTGGTTTGGGCTCCTTTTTTTTTTTTGGGACGAATGGATTGGGGCTTCGAGGAGATAGTTTCACTCAAAAAAAAATAAGTGTTCATATCATATAAATGGTCAATTCGACTGAGCCGATTGTATGATTTTCACTCGAAATCGAGAACCGCACCGGTACCCACCGGTTCTAAAAAATTAGAACCGAGAACCAAACAGTACCTACCGATTATGATCCAAAATCAGCTGGTTGAATGCGATCCGATCCGATTTGATTGGATCATGATTTTTTTGCTCACCCCTGCTGTCTATCACTCATTGATTTTTTTAGCTTTTTTTGCATAGATCTTCCCCACCATTTTTCTAAATTTACTTCCTAAAATCTCATGTTCTTCTGCATTCTCGAAAACACACGACCATATACAATGTCATGGACGCAATTCATAATTGACTTCCTAATTTCTTTTGTAACATTTAGAATTTTAACGGATTACAGAATAAATAAAAGGAAATTGAACCCACCAAATCCGATTTGTATAGTTAAAATTGACATATAATGAATAATAAACTGAAAACAAATAATTTTTTCTTAAATTGTTTTCAATACAAACAAACACCGCAAAATGGTTTGTCTTCTCTAAAATTGAATGACAAGAATTTTTCCATGAAACAAATACTGAAGTTTTATAAGCAATGTTGGATTGACATCCTCCTCGTTCTCATGGTCACCAACTAGTAATTTCACTCTTGTCGGTTCAAATGCTTCGACTCCTCATGCAAGACACCCAACAGTCGGCGGAGGTTGCAAAAACTATTTGCAATCAAAGATATATATGGCGCAGGGAAAATTGATCATTATGCAGACACCCATTCAATCCTATATTTTTTAATTTTGTCAATTTAATCATAATATGTAATCAAACCATCTCCGAAACACGAACCAATTCTATGGCACATGCATCAAACGTGATAGAATTGATCTTGATGAGAACTTCTTTTCTTTTTCTTTTTTCTTTTTTTTTTGTGAAATGATCAACAAGAACCGAATTTGATTACAAAATTAAGGACCCATTTGTTTGAAGGAAACTGTTTCCAAACAATCATTTCCTAACTTTTCGATGTTTGAATTACTAAAAATTAATCGAGCTACGGAAAACGTATCCCATGGACTAAAACAACAAGTTTATTGGAAGGAAAAGACTTCCATTTCTAGTAAGAAGGAAAACATTTTCTTTAAAGCACTAAACAAATGAGAACTCGCATTTTCCTTAAAAATAATTTTCATGAGAAATATTTATTTCGAAAAAAGCATTACAACAAAATAACATAATTCTCTAGAAATCATTTTAAAGAAAAATATTTTCCCCTTTTCGAATTAGAGAATTCATTTTCCTAACTTCAAATATGCATATTTTCTTTGACAGTAAATTATTTTCCGTTTTTTCAACAAACAAAATGCGTGATAGTCCAAAAAGCTAATTGGAGAAAAATCCTTTCACTCACAAAAACACAGCCTTCAGCCTCAATTGGAATGTGGAATTCCTGGACTAGTAATCATGAGAGATGCAGCAATAGCAGACATTTGGATATGCAAACATGGAAATACTTGAAATTCCTTTCTGCCGAAGAGAGTTACTGTAAATCCAACAAGCAGTGACAAAAATAAAATATTATTAATGTCAAGCAGCACGTAAATCTGAAATAAGAGGTCTTGTGAAGTTTTTAGCAGGAGATTAAAACGCTTTGCCTAGATAAGAAACATCTTGTTCTTTCTTCAACATTTCTGATCTCGACTATTTCTCTCAGTAGGTTTCCGGCCTACCTAAGCGCCCCAAGATATTAAAAAAAATCTACCCAGAAAGTAAACAAAAGGAACTAGTATGAGTATTTGGCCAAATTAATCACCCAAAACTGCGTCTTTGATAACTTTGTGCTTGGGAAGACGATATATGCTGCTCTTAGAGCAGCAAAAACTATCCAACGAGCAGAAATGAAGGCTTGAGCTGGATCCTGGACCTGATACTGATACTGTCGAAAGGGGCATAGTGAAGCAACCAGTACCACAGGGGAGGAAGACTCAAGACAATTTTGTATTTCCTCAAAACTCAGTCCCTAAGGCATGTGAATTGCCACGCTTCCCGCAGACGCTTGGTTTGCTGCACGATTACTTCCAAAGTTCTTCCGGTTTGATTCCCTAGCGATTCTTGAGCCGAACTTTAAACAGTAAAACATTGATATGTTATTGTCTGTTCGATTTTTCTATATTAGATGCAGTAAATAACTACAAATAGCAGATTAAAGAGGTGCTATCGCGGAAACTGGACACTGTCATTTCGACGTAACAATAGCCGCAAACAAAGTTTCATATATCCGTGTACTTGAAGTCTTGCCTCAGCATTCATCAAGGAAAATGACAAGGACAAAGTGATGTGAAAAATGAAGTGGGAGAGGTACAAATACAAATTGCTAGGATGAGCATTATACTGTGAATATGTAAGGCCATATAATGATGAATGTGGCGGCGTTATTCATAAAGGGGAACCACACACACTGCTAGCACATAAGCTGGACATGAAGAGACTTAGACGTAAGCCTCGACCTATCCTAAAGAATGCTTCCATAAATAAGCTTAAGAAGATGCTGAAAAAAAGAAATTGCCTTCTCAAGAAAAAGCATAGTAAAACGCCATAAAGCTCACATCCCAATTCCACATAAGAACAAATGAATGATGCAATAAAAGTGCAAACCTGAATTGCTCTTTTAGGTAGAGCTGATGCTTCATGTAGACCAAGCAACCTTGCAACCTTCAAAAAGAGAAACAAAAAAATTGGCACATCAATGCGGTATGAAACGTGACCAAATAAAGAACTGCGATTATATTGCATGTAATATGCCATTAAATAATGGAGAACATAGTTGAAGTGCAGTGTGCCAAAGTAAATAGACTTGATGCTAGAAGAAAAAAAAGAAAATAGTCCTAAATTTAGGAAAAGATGGAAGCAACACAGAAGGAAGAACATGCAGCTAAACTAATGGGATAGAAATCAATTGGATTGAAACTTCCAAATGCTTTGTTCCAGGCTGCTCGTAGACGGTATTCCCAGTTGTTGAACAGCAATTGTAGCCTACTTCCTAAGTTCTTAGGCCACAACTACAAGTTCTACTCGCTTGCAGTAGCTTCTTTGCAGAATGGATAGGTACATTAACAAGATCAGGTGGATTTACTGTTGAGGGAAATCTAGAATTATCGAATCCAGTAACACGTCTCTAATCCAAGATACTATTCAAGCATTCAAACTGTGTAACTTGCAAAAGCAGTAATTGAAAGTACCTTCCCAGTTTTTACCAACTCATCAAAGAACTATATTCTTTTGTTGTATGTCTCCTAAAAACGAGATAAACAGAAGTTCAACGAAAAAGATTACACTGACCTCTCTCAAAATCTTCTTGTCACCAGTACCACTTGGTTGCTCAAGGTCTGCAATTTCCCACAAAGGAATATCAAGCAAAACCTTTATGACATCTTCATCCAAGAAAGGGAATCTTGCCTGTTAGAATAGAGTTGAATGTCATCACACTAGGTATTTCATTGAGGAACCGACAACGCATATGCTTATGCACACCTCTTTCCCATGATCAGCTATACACCTGTCATCTCTTCCCAGGTTCCTTTTCCAAATTCTCTGCATGTCCAATCTCATCTCCTCGTCAAGCCCAAGCCAACTGATGATCCCGAATCATTTCAAAGAGTTCAGATTATTATAATTGTTAGAAGTATAAGGGTAAAGTGGTCTTTAGGAGGGTTTATTAAGTTATCATTGTATAAATACTATTTTTACTGAATAAGACAATACATCCTTTTCACTGTAACATGGTATCAGAGCCAAGTTCTCTGAAACCCTAACCCTCAGTTGTCAACCCACCGTCAGCCGCCGGCCGCGACCCGTGTGGTCGGCCAACTCGCTCGGCCACGGCCTGTGCTCCCGGCCAAGTCCATCGGCCACGACCCCGTGATCTCGGCCACTTCGCTCGGCCACGGCCCGTGCTATCGGCCACTTCTCTCGGCCACGGCCCGTGAGCTCGGCCAGGTCGCTCGGCCACGAGCCTGCGCTCGGCCACGACCCTGCGCTCGGCCAAATCCGGCGTCGTCCATCGTCAGTGATCCTTGCAAAGGTGTCATCCAGCATTGTTGATGGGTCGTCGAGCACAGATCAAGCACCTTTGCTCTCGGTTTTGATTCTACAGCCTCTGTTTCTCTGTTGCAACACTCTGTTGGTCTCTTCGCAGCCCCTCTATTGAATTGATGATGTTTGCTGTCTGTTACTAATTGTCGCCGCTGAATTTTTTGGATGGTAGAAGCTGTCATGAACCTTTAATCTTGCTGTTGTTGATGATCTCACTAGATGTTTGGGTTTGAACTGTGGTCGTACTGCTGTGGGAGAAGCTAAGTGGTTCATAGATGATTAGTCGAACCTTTTTGGGTTTTCTTTTGGAGTTGATTATTTAGGAATTTGATTGATTATTTGGGGCTGTGGTGAATTTTTGGGATTTTTTTTTGGTGGATTATTGATTGATTACGGATGGGTGATAACAATTCAAGTAAAGTTGAGGGTAGTTCTGAGAAGAATAATAGTATGATGACTGAGGTGATTTCTTCCTCGTCTAATCGAATCACTGATAAGAAGCTTGCGGGTAGTGCTAATTTTCATCAGTGGAAGAAAATTGTGAAACTTACTTTGACGGGCAGGAATCAACATAGACACTTAACTGAGCCTAAGCCTATAGATGATGGGACTTGGGATGTCATTGATGCATGTATTCTTGGTCAGATGCTAAATTCTATGGAGAATAATATAGTGGATTTAGTAACTCATATTGATACAGTTAAAGAACTGTGGGAGTATTTGGATATATTGTATTCGGGCCAAAATAATCTCTCCCGAATATACGAGTTATCGCAGGAGTTTTATCGATCTGAGAGGCAGGGGCGTTCTATCACGCAGTACTTTGCTGATTTCAAGAGAATGTATGAGGAGTTAAATGCCGTTCTCCCTCTTTCGGCTAATGTTCAGCAAATGCAACTTCAGAGAGAACAATTGGTTGTGATGGGATTTTTAGGAGGTCTAGGCCCCGAATATGAAACTGTCAGGTCTCAAATCCTTGGAGGCGAGACTATTGCATCACTCACAGATACGTTTGCTCGGGTTCTTCGGGTATCTCGAGAGTCTTCGCAAGATTCCACATCTGTGGTAAATAATTCAGCTTTTGTATCACACTCTCGACCTGGTATTGGGATTAGGAGTGATGGAGGAAATCGTGGAGGATATAGTGGACGTGGTGGCCGAGGGGGAGGCCGAGGCACAGGAGTAGGGAGAAGCCAAGGCCAACCACATCTTTATGGACAACCTCAACCATCTTTTGACAGCTCAGGGCCAGCCAGGATTTGTCATTATTGTGGCAAACCTGGTCATATTCAGAAGTTTTGCTATAAGTTACATGGGAGACCAGGGCAACAACAATTTGCAAATACTGCTTCTAGTATGGATTCTTTTTCACAGTCTTCTGAGGGCAAGGTAGTGGTTATGTCTGAAGAGGAGTTTGCCCAGTACAATAAGTCCCAGAGTTCACAGCCTACTTCTTCCACTGCTACTTTAGTACAGACAGGTAATGCTACTGCATGTATTTCAGCTGCTTCTCGCCCTTGGGTCATTGATTCGGGGGCGTCTGATCACATGTCAGGTCTTTCAGGTATATTTTCCTCTCTTGCTCCATCTTCATCCACAGTTACATTAGCCAATGGTTCGTCTACTCATGTTAAGGGAGTTGGCACAGTTCATCCAACTCCTTCTTTACCTCTGTCCTCTGTTCTTTATCTTCCACAATTTCCATTTAATCTCATGTCTGTTAGTAAGTTAACTAAAGCCTTTCAGTGTTCAGTAACATTTTATCCCGATTCTTGTATATTCCAGGATCTGGCTACGAAGAGGACGATTGGTAAAGGACGTGAGGAAGGGGGACTGTATGTGCTTGAAGACTCAACTTCCTTTGCATGTTCTGGTGTTACTTCTCTGCATCAAATTCATTGTCGCCTTGGCCACCCTTCTCTTCACAGTCTTCAGATATTGAATTCCAGTTTTAAGTCTCTTTCTAGTTTAGAGTGTGAGTCATGCCAACTTGGCAAGTTGCATCGTGTTAGTTATCCATCTCGAGTCATTAAACGAACAGCGTCTCCTTTTTCACTAGTTCATTCAGATGTTTGGGGTCCATGTCATGTGACTTCCAATTTGGGGTTTAGATATTTTGTCACTTTTGTTGATGACTATTCCAGAGTTACTTGGTTATATCTAATGAAAGATCGTTCAGAGTTGTTTTCTATATTTCGTGCATTTATATCTGAAATTTTTACCCAGTTTGGTGTGCATGTTAAAGTTTTGCGGTCTGATAACGCAAAGGAGTACTTTTCTACAACTTTTTCTGACTTTATGACACAGCATGGTATGATTCATGAATCTTCCTGTCCTGATACACCACAACAAAATGGTGTTGCAGAAAGGAAGAATAGACATTTATTGGAAGTTACTAGATCTATGTTATTTGAGATGAAGGTTCCTAAAACCTTGTGGTCCGATGCTGTCTTAACAGCATGTTATCTCATTAATCGCATGCCTTCGTCTGTTTTGCGAGGTGGTATTCCATTTTCTATCCTATTTCCAAATCAGCCACTATTTGCCTTGCCACCTCGTGTATTTGGTTGTGTTTGTTTTGTTCGTGATCATCGCCCTAGAGTATCAAAACTTGATCCCAAGGCT
>JAGVVM010003598.1:0-29746 GCA_019149425.1 Psidium friedrichsthalianum
AAAAATAAAGTCTATTCAAATTTCTTATGTGAGAAAATGAGGATATTTGATGCCTTTATTTGAAATTTCTTCAAAATTTGATTTTCCTATGAAATTGTTTGCCACTTTTTTTGAACCGAAGTAAAACCTCGCTTTAACCCCCCTCTGTCTCGTTTGATTCGAGGAATCGATTGGAATGACAATGGAGGCTAACGCGGTTCTGGTACATGTGCGCCTCGTCTACGTCTCTTCGCTCAGTCTCAAGTTCCCCATCCCACGATTCAACCCCAAGCACACCTCCTCCATCGGTCTGTTCCGTCGCGTTCCCTTCGCTCGAATCTCCAACTCCAAGCCTCGGTGCTCATAAACCGTTCACTCATTTCCAAGTTATCTCGTTCTGAGTTTTTGATGGGCAGGTTGAGAAAGGGCTCGGCGAGCAAAGACGAAGGAGCTGCATTGTAGGCAACAGGAGGAAGATGAAGAAGAAGAAAGAAAGGTTGAGGAGTATCATGAAATTGGAATGAGGTGAAAGGTTATCCTGAAGAACATGTTCGGAAGCAAGGAGATTGGTGTCAAGCTTTATCGGATGAGGAAGAAGTTGAAGAGGTGCTTTGGTATTTGTAGTGTTGTTATTGGGTTCATTTATTGTTGGAGACTCTGGACGATTTCAGAAGCATGAATCACATGGATTTTTTTTTTTTTAATCTAAACCATTCTGGCCTACTGTAGTTGGTGTAGAACATTCATCAGAACCTTAACAGACTGTTTTGGAGCAGATGTACGGGGTAAGGCCGCATCATAACAAGTTAGACAATTTAGTGGGATTGCTTTTGTGCATGTTCATTGGGGAAAAAACAATTGTATTGTGGATAGAGTTAAATAGTGATGGCAAGTAACTAACTGCAGCCATGCTAGTTCCTGGTAGCCTTTCTGATGATGCATGGAAAGTTGTCGTCTACCATTAAAAACGTTTTGCTGAGTTCTTCAATTCTTGATATAGTCATTTAGCCCGAGGTAATTCCATGAATTGGCCTTCTCTTCAATTTCTTCTCCGGAACTCATTTCCTCCATTATTTTGCATCTTTCATGTTGCTGCTAGGAAATGGTTAATGTTAGTGGGAGTTGTAGATTGTGATATAAGCAGCCTGAATACTGATTATCTTATCCCCCATCTTCAGAAAAATCGAGAAGCTGCCGAGAGAGGAAGAACTGACAGAACTTGTGTTAATGGTTATCTGGAGTCGGCTTGATCTTGCTAGACGGACGAAGTTGCATCTTCCCAATATCTTAATGACGTGTATTAAGGATAGTGAAGCAGGTGGGCGGAAAGGTGGGGATTGGGAACAGTTTGGAAGTTGTTAGCTGGGATGGATTAGTCTTTTCAGTGTGTCTCTTTATCCTTATAATGTCTCAATGATAATTTTCTTCTTTTAGGATTGAAAAGGATGCAGTAAGAGTCTTGACCTCTTATACAGGAGGGTTGAGGTATGCTCCATTTTTACTGTACTTCCAATTCCATATTGGTTGAGTGTATTAGGAGAAAGGGTTACACCATCATAAGTTATTTGAATTGGAACTTGTGGCTTGTTCTGAGGAATGATAAATAATATTCAAAACTATTGCTGTCTTTGATATACTGTCTCAGAATTGCTCAACGAACAGTCCATAGCAATATCATCTTCCTATATGACAACAGCTCATTTTCTCCAGCCTCATATTCCAGTTGGATTATCATATAGACCATCTCATCCATGTTGATATTGTTTAAGTGTAACGAAACATCCTACTGGAGTGTTCTTGAAGATACTTTGGGAGGCACAAAATCACTTTAGAGACCATCAAGCCATGTAGCTTTTGAAAAGTAAAAATACTATGATTTTGGCTGTAATCTCCGGAATAATTGCAATTTAGAAGTCTTTCAAGTTAATTTCTATTTGAGATCCTTTTCTTGAATGAGTGTTCATGTTTTCCAAGTCTCTCTATAATCCAAAAATGAGCCTATGTGTACACTGACTCTTTGACCTAAGAAAACTTACAAGTCTAATTCTCTAACATTTTTAGACTGAAATTTTGAAGCGGGAGGCCTCTCCTGCCATGAGACTGCTCAATGAGCTTTTGAATATGCATGATGGTTTTGATAATGAAGGATGGCCGAAGGAATGTAGAAAGCTGATGGTGGTACCTTTCCACGGGAGGATCCATTTAGCATTTTGGTTCCTGCTGGACTTGACATCGATAAGGTATGCTTTTGTTATGACTGTGTGGCGATTCATCGAATTAGAACTTGCTAATCGTGCTTGCATCTATGATGCTCTTTGAAAGGTTGTAGTTAATTGTCTTGTGCAGCATCAAGGGCCACTCCGACCCTCATTTGAAGATGAGCTCTTTTGAGGGTAGATTTGTGAGAGAGGTTGATGAACTGCTACAAGAGGTTCTTGCCGAACAAAGTGAATGGCAAGATGCTCCAGGGTTTGGACCTGAATCTGTTGCAAGTAGGTGAAGCAGCAGGAGAAGCAACAGACAATACACCAAGTAGAAGCTCTGCTCGATTGGCTATCAATTTGAAATGGTAACAAGATCTGTATAAATAACCCACTTCGCCGCTGTTACTAGACGATGCAGCGCTGACCATAAGTAAATTGAGGAACTCAATATGATGCTGCGAAATTGGCTTCAGCTTGGGCTGCCGCACCAGTACTGTCCCTTCAGTCAATCAGCCATTTACTGTAGTCATATAAGATCTCAGTATGGTTGTGTTTTAGGGTTCTTATATGGTTAGGATGATTACGACTCTATACATAGTGACTTCCTCAAAATTTCCTTTCATCAAGCTGCGTATGGAATTCCTTGTATAGGCTACTTTTCACTGTGTCTGACAATCGAAGAGCAAAACGGACCTTGACCTTGAATCAGTGTCAGAAGAATCATGACACCTCAAAGAACTCAAAGGGGGTAATTTTCCCAGAGTTTTTCTTCCTTTGATGACACGTGCAATTAGTTTTTTTATTCTTATAGATTCTTATAGATTTGGCCTCTCTACCTTGAAAAAACGAACCTACTACGTTTTATGACTCTCAACGTGTTACGTTTCATCGTGGAGAAACACAAGGCCTCTCTCTATGGCAAGAAACATGCTCCAAAGTCATCTTATGTTTCGACAACCTATTGACATCCGTGATACGGCCCGGTGGGAAGACGCAAGTATCCTTGAATTTCAAACAATCTGCGTCTCAAATAGGATACACCAAGACATCACGTCTTAATAAGAGCCATCTTGACCGAAATAAGTCATTATTGAGTTTTATCATCCTGTTAAGATAATAACTTATTAGAAACACAAGACGAGTCAATTAGAAATGTCATGAAATCCCCTGCTCTTGGGAGATGTCCTTATCTACCCAACCAATCTTCATAATTAAATACCATTACTTATAGGTAGATCTTGTTGTGAAAGACCATACTAGATAATTCATGGGTAGAGCCAAAGAATGTAAACTGTACAAGTTGCTAATATACATTATTGTGGGAATAACCGGCCCACGAAGGGTTCCGCTATGGTACAATGTACTTTGTATTTGGCCATTTATTGTCTAAACGTTGTCCAAAGAACTCTTACGTACAAAAAAGACAGGCCAGAGGAAGATGTTTAACCATCTGGCTGCGTGATTCGAATAAAGCGCAACTGTGAGACTTGATTTCGTAAGCAAAACGTCCTCCCATCTGCTCGAGCACAGGCTCTCCGTCAGCTAAGAAGAACCCTGGATAAGGTAAAGCCGTGTCGATCATGCGATGCCAGTCGTGCCCTCCGGAGGAACTGTAGAATGACACTCTCTGAATTTCGACCCGCATTAAACGCGATAAACAAATCAACCGAACCCATGAGATGTTTCAGAGCTTGAATGGCTTTCTGCTATTTCTGTCTTCAAGGTCATGGAGAGGAACTTACATGACGGATCCTCCCACTTTTGGGGGAGACTGGTCACTTCCATGCCAATCGATGTTCTCTTCTTTCAAAAATTACGACTCTGAAGCAGGTCAGCTCGTCTCTTTCTAAATGCATTCAAGAAGGAAATGAACCGTGTCGTCTGGATGGCAAAGCCCGTTTTAAGGGCGTTCCAGTCAAAAGACTTTCTGTCACATAAGCAGGGGACCTCCGTAGATTGGCCGCACTCATCGCCCATGTTAAGAATCGGGACACCAAGGAAATGTAGCAGGATGAAGAGGAAGTTACGGATTTGTTTGAGCCTTCTTTCAAGGACAGCAGTTTTATTAGTTGGACCTTCCTCACCGCAGTTCCAACTCAACTCTGCTGCGAGCTGACCACTGCTGAAGCTGACTAAATCGACCAGTGGAAGTCCGAAATTGGCGAGAAATGTAATTGAATGAAATGAGGGGCCTCGACCATCAGAATATATGTCCCCACTCCCACACAATCTCGTTGCAAGGTCACTCAAGAGCCCCTCACCTCTCAAAAATTTTCTTATATCAGTACAGAACTTTGTGTTCACTTCCGCCCATCTCTTCCAATGAGGAAATGGACATGCTTTGTCACGTCGTCGATGGGTCCCAGCAATCTGCGATGACTTTTGTCCTTGAGAGTACTGGATCAAAAGCAATTGCCTCAATCAAAGGAGGTCGAGTTAAGGATTCTCCATGGAATCCTCTCAACAAGATGAAGCGTTGATGAAACAGAAGCCATCAACATGAAATTCAGTCACCCAGTGTCGAAGAATATCGAGGATCATCTGCTGAACAATCGATAGTTACAATTCAGAGCATTCCTTGTTTCAGTTCTACTGGTCCATTCACATAATAAGACGCATCATCAATACCTTGCAATGCTCCAGCATCAGCAGTATGGGTGAAGACAACTTCAAGGAAAACCTCGATTCCATTCAATGCAATCTCTTCACCATGTCCTTCATTGATTGAATTGCGGATATGGGGTTACAGGAAGGCCCAAACAGACTGGCCGGGGAGAAGAAGTGGCGTGGAAAATATGGTCCCTTTTGCTCGTCATATGAGAAAGTTGGCTCTAAAAGAACTACATTCACCCCAAGATCTTTAGATGATCCAGCTTCTGAGCTAAACCAGAAAATGTCCCAGCTACATCAGCCGATAGTTGACTAGACTTGTGCTCTGTGAAGCGCTTCACATTCAAGCAATAAACTGTCAACTTTTCTAGTGGTATGTTGAGATGGACATCACCAACCAATCAAAAGTGGGTTCCTTGGTCAACAGTCCGTGGTAATTTAAAGTAGTGGATCCCTGATCCTTAATTCTTGTCTTCATAACAACCTTGGAATATGGATCCAGTAACGTACATGCTGAATCAAACTGATCCATAGTTTTCCCCTGCATCGGAAAGCATAACTCTCGTAATTCTGGGCACTTCCAGTGACACATGCCAAGTATCCCAGATCGATGAACATATGGATCCAGATCAAGCTCTAAAGCAGGCAATTCTGCTGACATGTCATCATATAGCCAGAACCAGACCTTCTGCATTTCTCGAAAAGACAGAAATATTCAGGTGAACCATCAGTTGCAAAGGAGAGACCCATGAATGGGTTACCACGACCTAAACCAACTGGAACACAAATTTTGTTCCCCTGTGACTCCTAATTTCCGAACCACTTGAGTTACCTCCAAAACAGGCTTCAAAAGAATGAAAGAAAGAAGGGGGTTTGCTTTGCTTCAAATTCCAGTTCGAGTGTGTATGTGCCAAGAGAAATTGATTGAACAGCGTCTCGAATGCCCTCCCATCAGGAGATGAGTCCTGAAAGTCCTCTGTCACGTAGCATCTAGAATCTGATCTATAGACCCCCCAGACAGTAGTAATCTATTGATACCGCTATGAGATTGCAGCGATGAAACATGAATATACACAGCATATTTCAAGTTTTTCTTACAAACAGAAACCTTCACTTGATCACCAGTTTCTGTCCAGAATAGATAAGTGGACTCCTTCTCTAGTTTGCCAACCTCTGTGGTAAGAGTGAATGTCTGCTCAGTTGGTTCAATTGAAACATGGGCAGCACGTACTTTCAAGCTAACATTATAAGGAGTCCTCATGACATCAGGCATGAATCCTTGGCATAACTGCTTCTTGCCAATAGCCATTCTATCAAGGATACGGGACATCGTGCTTCTTGTGAGAGAACTGGGTGATGAAGCTAACTTGGATACTTCGGTTGCTCCACAGTTTAGACAGCATAGCCTAGTCACAAGTGATGGATGAAGAGTAGCCATCTATATGCAGATATGTCCAGGTTGTTCTCACAATAACGAAATTTCTCCTCCAAATTAAAGCTATTTCCTGTTCAAACACAGAACTTTAATTAACTTGATTTAAGGTACAATAGCTGACAACACTGCACTAAACTGCCATTTGAAAACCACACGAACCCCGTCCAATTTTTACAAGAATAAACTTCCTTATAAGAATCTGACGATAAACCTAAGCCATTTAAGAGAGTGATCCCAAAGCAATAGATCACCCCTATTCCAGATAAGTGGTACTAAGATTTGAGCATAGACCCAGAGGCCTCGACTTAGTGGAAGAAAAATCCCACTAAGAACAATTACTCTGGAGATGTACATCAGTTTTTACTCGAACTAATAATCACTTCGCATTGAACCACCACTCCATCTACGGGCCCAAAAGAAACAACTACGATTGCATGCAAAGCAAGAACTGCCAACGTGGACAAACGATTCTACAAGCCGGTAATCTACTCGATCATGCAGTAAGTCACCGACCAAAAATAGGAGTTTGAGTTTGCTAAGTAGAGATCGCCAACACGCTTGAAAGATTACGACCCCATCTGTACATACGTATTGCAATTCCAAGTGGGCAGATCCCAAACTCCAGTTTCCCAATTCGTTTGCAAGAACGGGACGAACACCTTTCAGCTAATCACTCTGCAAACACAACCCACAAAAGCAATAAACAGTGAGTTTATATCTAGAAAAGTAAAAGGACATTAATGGTTCTTGACCAGTGACGCAAAAAAATCACACGAAACGGATGTGGCAACATGATCTGGAACGCCTCAAAACAGCAAAAAGAGAGGAGGAGGAGAAGGCGTAACGCAGACGAGACACGTAGCGGGATCAAAAGGGGTGCCAGTATCGAACTCACATCCCACGCTTTCGGCAGCAAGAAGAACTGAAACCAGCGGACATTCCCTTCAGATGATCACAGACAGAGTTTGGGAAGGTCACAGAATCGTCAGTGAAGAGGAGAGAGTGGAGTGGCGGGGATGAGGAGATGAAACGACAACGGGGAGTGTCTGTTTTCAAGATTTTGGATCTCCCTCTCTCTGTGACAACCGCACAACGCAAACCGATGATGGCGACGGGTTGAGCTTAGCTAATCGCTAATCCCCCCATGGAAAACGACGTCGCCCAGATGTAGTAGTGTGGTTAGCGCACGCGTACGACGCTGTGTTAGAAATTATAGGGTTTGATTGTTTAGCTGGAAATGGCTGACTCGGACAATTTGTACAATTTCTTAATGCTTTTTGATTTTTTTTTCTTTCTAGACTATGTTTGGCCAAAGTAACGGCTGTCAAGAGTCGCCCTCACCAGCCTCAGGCGAGGTCACCCTCGTTGGGATCTAGAGAGGGGCGATCTCACTGGTCTCAGGTAAGATCATCCTTATCGGGATTTGGTGATATTGAATATTTTCATATAACTAAGGGACTAAATTGAATATATACCAAAAATCTAGTAATCATATTAAATACATTAAAAATTCAACAAAAATATTGTATATTGAGCCATAATTCACAGGTTATATTAAATGAATTAAAATTTCATAAGCCACATTGTCCATTGGGTCAAAGCACATAAATTATTTGTGTAATTATCCATATCGTGGAGAGATGATGTGAATCCACTATTTTTTTTAAAGAAAAATACATGCTATACCAGCTGGTTTCGCTCTAATCCTTTCAGGAGAGATCCCGGGTTCGAACCTCGCTGGGTGCCGGTGATTTAAGCGGAGGATTAGTCGAGGTGTGCCATCCGTACAAACGCTGGCCCGAACACCTTTGATACAAAAAAAAAAATACATGCTATAAATATTGTTAATATAAGAGGAAAAATAATAAATGTTAATTTTTTCATTTCATACAAAAAAGGTGTATAAAAAACCAAGTAAGGTGCGAAAATTAGCCTTCCCATATATTCTTTTCGAAAAATTTAAAATAAGGGCTCGTGGTGCCCTCATTTTCTCAATAATGGCATCAAGTGGACTTTGTTATCAATAAGGGTTCGAAATAGCCATATTTGTCTCGAATAAAGTGTATCCAAAGATAATTTTTAATTCTAAATCATTTTCTTTTTATTTGTTACAGTTGGTGAGAGCAACTAGGCGAGGGCCTGCAAGCCCTCACCAGATCGAGCAAGGCCAGCCCTCGCTTGTGACTTTCGAGGGTGGTTTCGCCTAGGTTGAGGGTGGCCCTTGCAAGATCAGGTGAGGTTACCCTCACCAGCCCCTCAACCATCAACGAAAAGAAAAGAACAAAAAAAAAATTAAAAAAAAAGATGAAAATGCCCTTGATCAACTTGAAGGTCGATCTTTCTTTGAGACTGATGTGATCACTTCAAATCTTTATATGAGAAAATAAAAGCACTTTATGCTATTATTTGTAAATTTTCTATTTTTTTTTATAATAAAATCAGAGTTACAACGGTCCCGATATTGTTACTTTTCTTCTATATTTAATCAAATGGTTAATGTCACAAAAAACTCCAAACTGATGCACCTATGATAAATTTATCCGAAATATTTTTTTCATCAGGAAAAATTTCAAACTGGTACGACTATGACAAATTTACCTTAAACTAATTCTTTGATCACGTAAGACTCCAAATTAGTATGCATGTAACAAATTTACTATAAACTATTTTTTTTTTACCATAAAAAACTCTAAATCATTACATCTATGATAAATTTATTTCAAATTGATACACTTGATACAAATTTACCCTCTACTAATTTTTGTTAAATTGAGTTAATACCACGAAAATCTCAAATTGATACACATGTGACAAATGAAGGATAAAAACCCTAGATTTATACTCGTTAACTGTTACATGTCATCTAACTTAACAATTTGATAGTAAAATTTAACAAAAACAAACGAAGGATAAATTTATCACAAGTGCATAATTTAGGATAAATTTGTCACAGGTGTACCGATTGAGATTTTTGTAAAAGAGATTTTATACTTTCAATTTCGCATGCTTTTTTTCCCTTTTAATAAAATCAAGCTTCATTTATTTCATGAAAAATAATATTGCTGAAAAATAATTTCGAAAAAAATATTTTTGAGAAAAATGGTTTGATTTTCCTATACCCACAATTATTTTACACTTAACTAGTTTGCCAACGCTCGTTGAATTTTACCGATACCGATAAGAAATAGGAGCAACTAAATTACGTGCCTCAGAATTCACAAATTAATGCTGGGATTTCCCACTCATGAAAATCTCAATCTCTGCTAAGAAGTGCCCCACACAACCCAGATGAAATTGGGCTGCAGCTGTACAAGTAGGAGAGGAGAGGTGATTCTGCACCCGGACCATCAATTTCTGAAGTTCGTACAACCTCGGGCGACTATGGGATGTACATCTAAAGAATCTCGTTTCCCTCTATTGACAAATGAAGTGTCAAAATCCTCATGCTTGCACGACAACTGTGCAGAGAATGAAGGGCATTGCTGTCCTACTAATCAGATTCCGGCTTCTGAACTGCAGTCAGAACCGTACTTGCTACCACGATGAGATGTCCTTTTCGTCGGCACAAGAGGGTTGTTCTCTTCCTCGTCAATCACTGCAGGTTTTTCCAACTCACCTCCCCTGAAAACAGGGTGTACGTAAGCATCTTGAAGATAAGCCTTCAAGTTCAGGTTCGGTTCCGTGGCCCTCTCGAGTGTGTCTCTTACCATGGCATCCTGCCATTCGTCAAATATGAACGTTGGTTATGCCAGACTAGCAAAATCATTGCGCCCATAATGTCGCTACAATTTTTAGCCACGGGTATCAAATCCTCGATCAACCTCGAAGGGTGCATGATAGGGGATCGAATAGGTGTCTTTTTGGCAGCTTAAGTGACTTAGACTACTGCATCAACGTAAAAGCTGTGTGCATAAATTTCTTGAGGACGGATTTTGGGGAAGGCTGCAAGAATCAGCAAGCAAGCAAGTCATGGTCGTGTGTGCTCCGTGCGCTGATTAAGCATTAGTGATCTACTTAGGAGAATGCAAACAACTCGTCATAGCTTAATAAATGCATAAAAGGACTTCTATTTGTATATGTTTCTGACCGAACCTGTAAGGGGAACTTGACAAATGCTGATTCAAAACGTCCCTTGCAGAATATATGAAACCAGATGGTTAAAATGGGCAGCACAATGAGGAACGGCGTAGAATTAGCTGCATCCTTTGTGCTCATTAGTCCCATCAGTAGAAGCTGAGATATTACCATCCCGATAATCAAGCGCCTGTGGACATCTGGCCAGAAGGCTGCTGCGCTCTCATATTTTGGATTGTACACATTTATAACCTAGGTGAACAAACAAGGATCTATTGGTAACAAAGTCTCTCAGAGAACAACCGGGAAATTTATATTGAACTAGCAAAGCATGCATCACAGGACTTTGCAACAAAACTTTGGTCCAGGTTGCTAACTTAGATGCATCTCTGAACTGTTATTGGCTTTTCAGCGTCATCCCTAGGCAGCACAGTATGGACTCCACATCTTTTATAAGGATAATTTACTGCACTTTAAAAGCTTGGAGCTATTTTAATGAAGCAGGAAAACTTCCAAATATCCGGCCAACAAAAAATTCAAATAGATTGAGCATAATTGACCAGTTTAGTTTTCTCTTCCTCTTTAGCAACTACAATGTTAAGACCATTGCTCGTATAGCAGAAAACTTTCCAAAGCCTATAGTCGTAGGTGTAAAAAACTGCCGTGAGCATATTGCAGGGGATTAGTCAATTTGGGTGCAGAATTTCAATACCCAATTCTGACAATATCTGAGAGATATGCAAGTCAAAAACCTAGACAGATTGCATAGCTCAAACGCCTAGCATCCTCTGTCATGACAGTAAATGTAGTGACAGTTTTGATAATTTATTAACTGATTACTTGCCATCAATCCAGCAAAAGGATAAACTGAAGAACCTTTTAATGTTTCCTACAAAAGATTTCTGAGATTAACCAAAAGAATGATACTTTCGCTTGACATCAAAGCTGGCAGACCTACATATCTTTTTAACAATAATTAGTATCTAAACTGGAGTTACAAGATACAGGGTCGGAAAATAACTCATATTGCAGACACCTCACCAATGGCCGTAATTGCCATCATCCTAAGTGTGAATGCAGAAATAGTGCTATATCATGTGAATCATTTTGACAAATAAACCAAACCAGATATTGTGCTTCGTACCTAATATTTCTACAGTTAAAGCTAGTCCTATATCCTGTTCCTGGTATTGAATGCGAGAAGTTGTGGGACATCAGGCTTTATAATGACCTTACAAATAGATTTCATCTAGTGTTTTTCTTCCTTAGCTTCTCTAGTTCTCTACGTGCAATCCTGATTGCTAATACATGTTTTCTTCACTGATGCAAAGAGACTTGGACATACTGTCAAAAATTTGGAAGCTCAATTACTAGTTCTGATGGCCTCTAACCTGGTGACGAAAAACCATATAGGCGAAAGCAAAGAAGATGATAATGAAAGGGAGAAGCACAGGCGTGATAACTGAATAGACGAATCCCAGCAAGAAGTAGAGTTGAATCCGAGGCTCAGATGTCGCGAAGCCCAGGCAACCTGGATCCATTGCCTGCTCTCTGTCCTTCTCTGTCTTTACCAAGAAAGTATTCTTCAAATGGAACATAACTAGGGGAACCAATCTGAGAACCTCTGCAGCTATTCCAGCCCAGCCATCCACCATTATGTAAGTAATAAAAAATGTTGCTTTCATAGGAATAGACACACCGACAGTAATTGGTATCCTGAAACAGCAGCACAATTAGTTATGTGATAACAATTAGAAAGATTCAACCTGTGAAGTTAAGAGCTGGAAGTAGACACAAATCAGCTTAAAGGAAAAATTGAAGCAGCAACAATTCCAAAAAAAAAAAAAAGCCTTCACTTTTGGAGACATAAAAGTGCTTCCAAAAAAACAATGGAATACATTTGAGCTTGCACACCTTCATCCCTCATCACGACAGCATTTAAATCAGGATACTAAGATGCACAAAATAAATATTAATGTGAGGTAATTTTTTTTTCTCTTAAACACACTGTTTAGTTAACATACTCTGTCGGAGCCTGATGGAGAAAAGATTTGAGTTGTTGAAACGCAGTTCCTGTAATGATGCTTCCAAGAAACACATTGACCAGTACAAACAAATGGTATTTTCCGGCTGATCTCCTCTCCAAAGAAGAGAGAGAGGTAAAACCCTCTATTTTTGACATTGTCATAAGAATTGTTGGAAGTAAAATAAGAAAGATCTTCAAGGCAATTCCTGGGAGAAATCCTTGAATTAAAGACTTCACGCCCTTCCTGCAACAAATATACCATAAAGAATTTTAAGTACATCAAGGAATCAGCATCAGCACAGGATTGATCACTAATTTTGTTGCATCTTGAGTGAAAGCTCAATCAGGTAAGACTCTGAGAAATGCAATAATGTCTCTCTCGAGCTTAAAATATGATGCATTGTCAATCTTCCTTCTAAAAGAGTTTGCATATCTTCTAATACAATGATTATTCCTTTTCTAGAAATTCAGTTTATAATCACTCCTTGTAAATAATTGAAAATGCAAGACCCCGACAGTAAGCAGTTGGTACACATACGAAAGTACTCTTGAATAAACGATTCAGCCCTTACCTTTCAATTAATGGCTTTAAAAAGGGTAGAACCTTTTCAATCCCCTCAATGTTTGCAAGAGATTGGACAAATGCTATGGGAATCATAAAGAAAAATGTAAGGAAAAACAAAGAAACAGCCATAAGTAGTCTTCGTATAGTAAGCTCAACATAAGGAATTGCCAGATTGTCCCAATAAACATCACGTGGCTCTGGTGCCCATTCTGTCAGCCATATTGTGGGGTTACTTGTTTGCTGAGTCTGAGCACACACAGCTGCTCCCCAACGACTCTTGAATGAAACAAATGCTGCAGGTATAATAGCCTTGGGATCACTTATCACTCTTTCTCTTTCAGCTTGTTCCTGCAGGAACATCACTTCTCGGCATAAAAACGAGGGTCTTACCATATTCTCAAGCTTTTACTAATGGAAAAATATTCTCTCAAAAAATATTCCAGAAGATGTTGACCGTGAATGAGAAGATTGATTACGGAGAAAACTTGAGTCTCTAGAAAGTATGACATGACTAACATTTCCCTCTGCTATATTTGGACAAGCAATTTCAAATTTCAGACTATCTGTTGTCCTACGATTATCATGCATCATGGCACTTAACGTGATGAATAAACTCAAGAAAATGGTGTAGATTATCAGTGGCAATCACATACAAAGTCAAAACAGTAAGTACATTTATGCCTCTTGGGGATGAGAACTTACTTCCTCAGTCAACTTCTTGATCTCAGCAGCATGATGGTCTATAGCATCCACTCTAGTCCCCCAAAGACCCCAGAATCCGGTCTACAAATAGACCATATCATATAAAAAGGTAAAAGGTTGCCAGTATAAGTTGAGAATAAAGTCCTTCAAATGTTCTGTCACAGGTGAAAATGTAAAATAAAAGCACAAAATCCACTAAAATTTGGCATGCAAAATAATGAGCACCTTCATAGTTGGCTTCTTTGAAGGATTTCGTTCATACTTATTTTGGTAGTAAATATACCAATTTTGCAGACTCTTCTTCTTCTCAACCAACTTTGCCAGTTTGTTTGCATTGTACACAACCTGTAAGTTAAAAAAGATGATGAAGCTCTTAGACCAACACTTGCTAAAAACTAGAAGAGTCCCTCTAGTCAGACACATTCTCCTTCTTTCCTAATATATGCCAAAAACGCCCATTCTTCTTCCTTTTTAGCTCCTCCTCTTTGAATCATAACAAACTCTCTGTCCACAGAAAAATGTAGGAATTTCGACAAAGATAAACCTGATGTGTAAGGTAGTAATCAGGATGATTCACACAGAAGAAATGTTCAACATGCTCGCTGACTGATTCGTCGGAATCTGGAGGAACATTCCGCACCAGAACCTGTATATAAACGTCTTGCAAATGAGTAAGTTGTCTAAAACCAAGTTGGTAAGAACTTCCTAATAGGTGTTAGAGATGCTCTTGACGTGAATCTATTTTTATAGCAATAGCATCAGAGATTCTAGCAGTGTCACAGTAAGCATATACTCACCGAAGAGCTTGGTCTTACACTTTATCGTCTTTAAAGGAAAAGAAAAAAGGAAAGAGAAATGATAAAGAGAAAAGCACCAGGAAATTATCAGATGAAGTGAATGAACAACCTATGGCATCTTACATCTATTCTGACCAGATCAATAGAATAGACTTAACAAATAGAAGGTTGAACAACAATGTTGCATTGGTTTCCTTCTTGTTTTTAACATGCCAGTGCTACATGCAATGAAACCCATTCAACTTGTTGTCTAGAGCAAACAAGGAAATGGTAAGCCTATAACTAGCAAGGGTCAAATAAATACGGACATGGTCCCACCCTACAAGGATAGATCTAGGCCTCAGAGAAAAATAGTTGAAAAAGCTGGATGTAGAAACTTTTACAAATTTGATCACTGCATATACCTCTAATCTGCCTTTTTCAGCAGCAATATTAAAATTAAACAAAACTACCAGCATGGATGATCGGACATCATTACACGCTGGTGCAGCAGGAAACATATGGATGCCTAATTATCAAGGATGGCTACTAAGAAGAACGTGGAAAGACTGGGCCTTCTCCAATAGGCAAACAGATTTTCTTCTGTATTTGTTATATCTGTTTGTCTTCAGCTCTTTTCTTGAAGGAAAAACAAAATGAAAGAAAATTGTGCTTTAATTTTTGCCTTGAGGTGAAATGACAACAGATTATGTAGTTCTTAAAGTGATATTATAAAGATGCAAATGATTGTAAAGTTCTAATGACCATATAATTAGTAGTTTTTTTTTTTTTTTTGCTAAGCTTACTGTCAGAGGAATACATGCTTCCCTCCAATTTAGAATGGTTTGCTGTCATGGTCAATCATTTTGACAAATTTGATTATTCTATAATCCAAATACATAACACGTTAATGACTTCTCCTTATCAGAGACACTACAAAAATAAGGATATCAACTGTTGGCTGACCAAAGTGTTGTACCAACCGTGAATTGGTCTGGACGACGATCTTCTGAAGCCAAGAATTGCAACCTCATATTAGTCATTAACTTGTATTCCCGATACAGAATGTAGAATGTCCAAAATGTAAAGACATAGGCCATCACCAGGTGCGCCCAGAACCTGGAAAGAAGTGAAAGAACACTTTTAGAGCCACATTTGTCATCTTCCCTACATCAAATTAGGAACAAAACTTGTCACGGCTGCAGAAGTATGTGTATCCAATGGAGTTTTCACCGATGGACTTGCTTCGGACATAACATTCTCAGCTGCAGAGTAATGGAAGGAGGATAGCTATTATAAGGACACGTTCCTTTTCACCTTTGTGATCCAGAAGGAACGTTGGATATTGAGAGTTTGTCAATATTGCTGAAAGTCACATCCTTTATTGTCTCCAAAGTTTCTCCCGTCCAATTAACAGGTACCAGAACCGTGAAAGCTAGAAAAGTTATGGGGACAAATATTTTCAATCTGCACATGAAGGTAAATAAGACAATTCCCTTAAGAGTGAGCGCAAGAAAAACATAAGCAATCAAAGTCTGCATTGAAACCACATGCTCATAGTCGACCCATACCTCAATAATATAAATCAAGAAAAATCAATTGACTTGGATGAACCGCTCAAAGCCGCTATGTGAGTAACTTTAGAAGACTTCTAACATTAAATCAATAAAGCAAAAGCATCTTAACAGCTCACCCAAGAAGGTAAATCCTGATGTATGCAGCAGAATCAAGTCCCGCATGATTAATGAGCTCTGGTTCTGGCATCCTGAGAGCTTCAGGCATCCAATTCAAGAACCTTATGTATGTTCTGAAGTCCAAGTTGACGAAAGTGGTCACAAAGCCCCCAGAGCGGGTTGGACTGCCTCTTATGCCCTTGAGATACCATTTTGGAAAATAAACTCTATCGTTTATTGGTTGTAGTCGCAATATTGCAAACGCAACAAGGAATGCAATTGCAGATATAATATTGATAGCTGCCGAAACACTGATATCTTGGAGGCTGGCCATCCCTTATGAAACTTATAAGTCACCTACATTTGAAACAGATAACAGTGAGCAAAACCATGGCTCTAGCTGTATGATATCACTAACTTTTGCTCTCATGACGCTTAATCGGAAAAGTTCCTTGGTACGCTAGGAATTTTCACAAGATGATGGAAATCTAAGAAAAGATGGGAAGATTTGTCCCATAGAGTTCGCGATGGTAGTTTACAAGTTCTCTAAATCCTGAAATGGGATTAAGCTCGAATAAAAAAGTAGAAAATTGAACTGTGATTTCCAGAATATGGCCCCCATGACTAGCGTTTCGGTGAATCAAAAGCAAGGAAGGCCTATATTTGGCTAGAAGAAACAGGAGTGATAATTTCAAATTAGCATTTGAGACTACCAAATATACATGCGATCAGATGCAGCAAGTAGAAGGCGATCAAGATGAGAGACTGACCTCAAATGGAATCGACACTGGGAAAAGTGTAAGAAGCATAGGCCACCTGATCAGTTGTCACATCCTATTCTGCAATGAAGATGAACACTCATATAAGCCCTACACCACACGTGGTAAATGGAAGAAATCCAACATTTCTATGCAGGGAGCATTAACCTTCATAAGGAAGTGCATAAGAAAAGTAAAGAGTGAATCGTATCAAACTATGCTAAACCAGTAAGATGACAGAACGTAGATATTAGTGAACCTTCAGGAAACAAATTAGCATGTCAGGGGAAAGAAATCAGAATATGAGAATCTGCATATGGTAACAAGGTCTCAAAAAACGAATAATTTGTCTCAATCTCCGTATAGCTACTCTGCCTTTCTAGGTGGCGTACAAAAAGGATACGCATTTATTAACACAATCCGCACTACATTTTCAAGCTACAGAGCAGATCAACATCAGATCATTATCTGGAACGCACTGCACGGTTTGCTAATACCCGCATTGACTAAAGATTCAAGAAGAAGAAGAAGAGAGCTGACAATGGACATGAATATGCCAGCATCATCAATACTCAATCTTGTACTCACAAAGAGCAACAAATAGCCAGCACAGCATATCGATAGTCGAATGTGCCTTCCAAAATCTTCTCGTTCACTTCGTACAGGATGTAAATAAACCCTTTTATTTAAATAATCAAAGAAAGTCAGAGAGCAAAGAAAGCGACATCAGGCTTCGGCATATGGCGGGGTCTTCACGTCTGTTCCGCGAGGAAAACAGAGGAATCCTCCAACGAGGACAAAAAAATCCACGAAACCACGCGTAACAGGCCAACGATTTCTTCACTCCGTCGACGAGCTCATCAGCTCCAACGTAACACGGTTCCTATCTATCTCCGCCGCGTCTTCTCGGCATCCAAACAGAAGAGAAGACGTCCAAGAGATTACGAAGCCAAGCCACAAAGAGAGGGAGAGAGAGAGAGGGATGGCGTACCTCGTCCGGACTCCGAGTCGCGCTCTCGTCAGGATCGGACGCGATGAGGAAGGAGCGGCGGCAAAGCGAACGAAGAATCGAACAATCGATCAATGAAGGTATCTATCCGCCTGCGAGCGAGCGGGCGAGCGAGAGGGAGGTGTTTAGCTTCATGTGATGGAGGCGAGGGAATGTGTGGGATCGAGGGAGAGAGAATGTGGGAAGGCGGCAACTTCCAGAATCAAAAGCCGTTTTGTCGAAAGTTGGCCGGTGATCCACGCCCGTTGCGCTTTTTTTTATATATATCTCTCTCGACGTTCTCAGGGGCCGGTGGTGGCGGTGCACGGTGTCTATGTTTTGAACGCTTCGGTTTTACGAAATTGCCCTTGTGCGATTCCTTCCTTTCACTGAACGCCCCAAGGGTACATCACGGAGAATGTTCCGATTCCTCGGACCATCTCTCACGATAAAAAAAGTAGCGAATTTCAATTTGTAAGAGAATCCCGTTGTTCAAATAGAGCTCAAATACTAACTACACTCGATAGAAAATGTACGCTCCCTAGGCACGTATCTTACGTACCGTAACAAAAGTCGATGCGATCGAAAGTTACAATTTTCCTCATTATTCAGTGTTAGGATTTGTCTCACATCAGTTTTCGAAGTGGCTAATGGTTAAATTATAAGTGCGAGAAAAAGTCTCGCCTTTTAAGTTAGCTTTTAGGTATGATAGAGGCTCAAGATATCTCAAACTTACCAACAAGTTTGAACTCAATAATAAAGGGATATGCATGGATCTAGGGCCAAGTACCCACCCATGTGAAAGGGGCTCTTTTGGGGTGGGGGAGTATTCTAGGGCATGTTCATTTCGCGAAAAATGAGTGATTTAAAAATTACTTATAAAAATAACTGTTGGGGTACGTTGAAGTTATTCTTAATTTATTTGCTACTTGGAATGGACCGTTGCCGCGACTTCGGGAAGATCCATTTATGGAGTATTTGAAGCTTCATTCATCAGCACATTGAACACATTCCTAGTTTTCTGTGCTTTGTTAAGATTGTCGCATACCAGGCCTGTCTGAAGAACCAGTCTACTTATTCGAAACGATCATATTTGGGGCATCAAGAAAATTATTGAAGGAACAACAGAAAAATCCAGGTAAAAATTAAATTAAGGGATCGTTCCTAGCCGAACGAAGGTCAGTGTGATCTGTGCATTTTGAAAGCCGGCTTAGCTGTTTGCCCTCTCTCAATATTTGCTTCCTCTCGTCGTCAAACTGCGAACTCCATAACTCGCCAGAATTCAACCGGGACTTGGAATAGTCAAAGTATTGAAAAAAAAAAAATCTCCTTTAAAATTAAATATTCTGATAATCTGGAAATGTTGGTATTGTTCGACTTTTTCACTTGTAACAGTGACAATATTCGAATTCCCTTCTACTTTATTACAAAGAATAAAATGTTCTATTGATACTTTCAGCCTATGTCCACATTCGCTAACATGTTTTGGCGACGGATAAACTTTTTTTTTTTTTTGTGGAAACTAAGTGCTAGATTTTCATTAGACTACATTCCTAGCTAGGGTTGAGTTCTCAATTTTTTTTGGGGGGGTCAAAATTGGGTTCTCATTTGGTTGTGTATAAAGATAAAGAAATCTTATCTAGTTGAGTGATTATTCAGTTAAGTGGATGCAATGGGGATCTAAGAATTCTCTGGTTACCTGATTGAGAGAGAGAGTAGTGACTAATTATGATCTTTATCATATCGTAATTGTGTAAAAGGTGGCGAGAAATACCAAAAAAGTCTTAATCATATCGTAATTGTGTCAATTAAATCTTAAATTTTATTAAAATATTTTGACAATAAACACTATGTCGCTCTCATCGGCAGTGAGCGATGGCAAAAAGCCCCTCACTTAGATCTGGCGAGGGTTAACCGACGATCCTCGCCTGTGACCTTAGGGATTGAAAAAAAAAATTAAAGAAAAGAAAAGAAAAGAATAAATAAAATATTTAAAATATTATTTAAAAAAGCGTACGTCAGTGCCGGTCGGATAAATAGATTGAATTGACACGAATATAAAAGGTTTTAAGACTGAATTGGCACAATTGTAATAGGTTTAGGGCCTTTTTGATAATTCTCCCCCATGGAATATGTGTCTTTTATCAAGTGAAAATTAAAATGGGTTAATACCATAAAAGCCCCAAACTAGTACACAATTGATGAATTTACTCAAAGCTATTTTTTTTACCATAAAAAACTCACACTAGTACATTTGTGATAAATTTACCCCAAATTATTATTTGACCATGATAAATCAGAAATTAGTACACCTATGACTAATTTGTCCCAAAGTATTTCTTTTTTACCATAAAAAACATCAAACTGGTATAGTTGTGACAAATTTATTCCAAATTATTTTTTCTACCATAAAAATCCTAAAACTAGTACACATATGACAAATTTACCATCCGTTAATTTTCGTCAAATTGGGTTAATATCACAAAGAACTTTAAATCGGTCCACTTGTTACAAACAAAGGGTAAATTCACGTTCATGTGTGAGTCTATCCTATCATTGACAATCAAGGCATATAATGTGCGTATCAAGAAGTCAAAAGCAATGATAAAATGCATTATATAATCCTAGCGAAGCCCTAAGGGCTTAGAGAAATGTTTACTTGAGATTTGAGTTCAACTCGGACAATTTGCTCAACAAGGGAAAAATTATCATTTTCTAGGAGAATCTAAGTTCAAAACTAAAGGGGAAAAAAAGGTCAATCTAGCCATTTCCTATTTTTTGGGATTTTTTGGAATTTTTTATTTTTTCAAAAAAATTTAAAAACATTTTTTATTAAAATAAAGGGAGTCCAGCCGGGTCAACCCGACTCGGACAGGACCAGACCCAAACCGTGGTCCAGGCCCCAAGTGGATTGGGCTCGACTAATGAGCCCGATCAAGTTTAAGAAGACAAGGCCTAAATAGGCCCAAGTTCCTTTCTTTTAATTAAAACAAATGGGCCCGACCAGGCCCAAATTCCCAATCAGACCAAAACAAGCCTAACTCCTCAATTAGACCAAGACAAGCCCGCTCAAGCGGTCCATCCGCCCAGACATATTAAAATAAGGCCCACAAATTCTAGCCCAACATGCCATCATTTGCTCAGTCTACTCCCTATGGCCAACTCCTTTTATAATTCTCTATTTTTGTTTTTTTTTTCTTTCCACAATCATCTTCTTCGCAAGGGGTGTGCATGGTTTGGGCTGGTCCAGTCTTGGCATGGAATCGGGGGCCTGATCGATAGTCCTAGTCCCCAAATTTTCGGGGATTGGGGATCGAATCGAGATCATTAATACCAGCTACCTATATAAATCTAACCATTGGATCTAAACTAATAACTTCCAATCTCAAATATACAGCTTAATAAAACACACACATGATCATCGTACAACCATCATATGAGTACTTATAATCCTAAAAATGAAAAAAGACTAAATTAGAAAGAAAGTACTTAAAACAACTGAAATAGGATTATGCTCTTGCATCATTCTCCTCGAGTTGGAAAGAATTAAGCTCAAAGTGGGATTATATTTGTACTTCATTGAATTCAAGTACAAACAAAATAATGGATTTGTATAATATAGTCACGGCAAAACACAAATTGAGTTAAGATAAAACACAATCGGAGGCTGCATATCAATAAAGATGGGGAAGGCGAGGAGAGCGAGTGCCGAGTAGTGCGGCGTTATGAAGGTAAGACGTGAGCATTGAACGAGAGGACATGAGTGAGTGTTGAGCAGAAGATAGAAAAATTAGGTTAACCAGTTCTCCAAAATTTCATAATTTTTTTTCTAATTGGGTACATAAATTTTTTGGGCAGTCCTACCTGGAGGTATGGTTCGATCCCATCCACCATGGAATGGAACTGGGGATCGAATCGTCCCCCTCAAAGATGGACCAACTTGGCCACTCCAATCTGGGTCGGGTCGGTCCCATTTGCACACCCCTACTCTTTGCTACATTTTTCATAGAGGGCACCTACTGTGGTTGCTCACAATAAAAACACTAGCCATAGGTTCTCATCGCCACCAACTTTTTTTGCCGTTTTCTTGTTCGGTTTTCTAGATCTAAGTATGCAACAAGTAATGACGAAGATTGAATAACTTACGAGAATGGCCTTCAACCACGAGCTACCGCCATGCCGCCTAATGTAATTTCTTCTTCGGATTGGCCTTTTCCCTAGTAAACAAAGTAAATTTTCGGAGATCATCGAGATTCATAACAAGACATCTCAATCAAAATATTAAATTACTCAGTCGACGATACATTCATGCCTAACTTATAATCTAAAGAGCGAATTAATCAAGAAACACAGATAAAATATTAAACAATACGTCGTGCAAATCCTTCTTCTTTCCAACTTGGGACAGGTTTGAATCGGGTTCAATTAGAGAAAGATGGGAATTGCAACTCGATCCCAATCGAAAAAGTAAAAGAGAGAGATCCCGGGCTCTTTTCCCTCCAAGAAGAGCAGCTAAATAGGAAGGAAGATGAGGAAAAGATTAGGGAACAAATCTGTGTGTGAATATCACAATCATCTAGTTACCGATTGAGGAGGTAACCTTGGCTGGATCCGGATCATCTAACATTGGAGTTTTTGTGACATTAGTAACATTACTCAATCAGGCGGTCTATTTTCATTCGGACAGTCAAGATTAGGCCACATCATTTGTTGAGGGGGAGGGAAAAAATTGGGCGGGAATTTTTTTAGGGCTTGAAAAATTTGAATCACAATTCTCTCTCAATCTTAGCCACTAAAATGAAAATGGACGACCTGATTTAAGTAATGTTACTCATGTCACAAAACCCCAATGTTAGGCGATCCGGTTCCACCTTGGCCAACATCCGGCTCTATTTATTCTTCAAGCCACTCCGGTCCTCCCATTCTCTCTCTCGCATGCAAAACCAAATTGTTGAGGAGATAATCTCCCTACGATCTGCGATATTGAGAAGATGGTTTCAAAGGAGCATATCCGAATCTTGAAGGATTGCAATGGCCTCTTGGAGGATCGTCCTAGGGCTTAAAAGTGTATCCAAATCTCGAAGGATCCTGCTTCGGAGCGGGAGGGGATCTCAAAGGAGAATCTCCAGAAGGATCCTCCTACCTCTTGTGGCATTGGTAAGCCCTCCTCATTCTAGATCTTAGAATTGATATGCTCGATTTTTGTTTGGTTTTATCAGTTAATGATTTTTGGTTGTTATGATTCGTATGCTTTCAGAGTGTCCTAGGGATTCGGAGCAAGAGGGGATAAGGTAGGCGGGCGAGGATCCTTGATTGACACTTGATTTTTGGCCAAGTTTATTTTCATAAATTTTTAGAAAATCCATAAATAGTCATAAAATTGAAAAAATCAACTTCGGGGACCTTGGGCTGGCCTAGGAAACCAATTTTGAGCAAAAAATAATTTCCTAATTTTTCATATTTTTCTGCATTTTATTTTCAAAAATTCATAAAAAAATAAATAAAAAATGAAAAAATTACAAAATCAACTTTGAAAGCCTTGGGCCAAACCTAGGGAAACCAATTTTGAACAAAAAATAATTTTTCTTATTTTTCGCATTTAATATTTTTTAGAAATTAGGGAAATAATAAAAAAATAGCTTTGAAGTCAGAAAATTACCAAAAAATAGTCAGTCTTTTAATTTAATTTTATCTTCATTTTTGATGAATAAATTTCGAAAAATAAAGTCTGGAATCTAGGGTTTCTTTGTTAATTTCATTTTTTAGAATATTTAAATAGTTCTAGAAATTCCATTTTAGCTTTTTAATTTTCTATTTTTGTATTTTTAGAGTCGTGTCATCATCCTCTATTTTTAAAAATTAAAACCGAGTCCAAAAAGCCCTCAGGATTGTCCAATTTCGCTAAAAGGGACCAAAATGCAATTTCTGATTTTTTCAATTTAGTCCCTAAAACCACTAAAAATGAAATTAAAAAAAATTTATAGGGAATGAATTGAAAATAGGACGACGTCACCCCTAGATTTTTGACCTACTGAATCCAATGGTGGCACCAATTTTTGCAAAAAAGGCCATGAAGACTTTGGATTTTGCAAAATGGGTCCTCGGGTCAAACCAAAAAAATTGGGGTTTTGTGTAAATAATGAATAATTTTTGGGAAAAAACACCGTTTTCAAGTAAATTCAGTGCCCCTAAGTCCAATTTGGGCGTCAATTTTGGAAGAAATGGACGATTTGGGGTCCAATTTGAGGTTTTTTCCCAAACGGTCAACCAGGTCGGGGGCACCCGACCGTTTGACCCGTGTTGATCATCATCTCCCCAGGAATCCCTCTGTGCGCCGCGCGTGGGTTTGAAACAAAAAATCAATTGAGAACGGAAGGATTCGCAGAGATTCTCGGGATAGATCAAAGGAGAAATCTTCGTTCGGTTGACGGGATTTCTACAGAGAGATTTGAGGTTTCGGTTGATGGGTTTTGAGGGAGATTTTTGCAGAGAATATAAGGGGGAGCTGAGGAAGACATGCGGGGCCATTGAAGGGTTGACCGAGGAGCTTCGAGAGTCTGGATATATCATTTGACGAAGAATCAAGCTTCAACGTTGGTCCGTCGAGCCTTCTGAAGTTCGGGGGAGTCACCAGAATCAAACGGTGAGTTGTCTCGTTGCCGTTGCGGTAAAACGCCATTGACGTACAGCCGAAGGTCCGTCAATGGCAGTCTCTGCATTTCCTCATCATCTTTCGCAATTCTGGGTTTAAAAGATTCCTTCGGTTGTGCTGCTTCCATTCATTCCTCTTTTTGCACTTTCGTTGCGTCAAACCCTATTGTCTACCCCCGTCACCATCTGAGCATGGCGTGAGCCGTGTAGCTCACATTGGACGTTTCCAAGCTCCAAGGATGCCCAGGTAAGCTTTCTTGTGCTCCTGTGATGCTCATCGACCGATTATGCTGGCTGTCTACAGTAGATCTTGTGAGCTCGAAAGTTCGCCGGACTGTTCTTCTCCGTTGTTCGTGGCTAGGGCGGATTTAGGTGGCTTCTAAACTAAAAACAGCATTGAGTTGCTTTGGACAGGTTGTTATTTCAAGCTGAGTGAGATCACGGGAAGTTTAGTGCACGTTTTGGCTCGATTCTAGGGTTCCGGCGAGGATTCTGGCGAAAATGACCGGAGTTTTGCAGCTCCGGTCATCTTCTCAGGCGACCGCATTGACTGATCAACTTTCAGTTGACCAGTCAATGCTCACGTGGCGTGCCACGTCCTCCCTTCTGCCGAATAGGATAGTGAACCTCCATCCAATGGCTGAGATAATAACACGTGTCAAGATCTGAAAATTTCTAAAAAAATTCGATTTCTTAATCGTTTTCAGGAATAATTAAAATGTACGGTGGGGATTGGGTCATAGAGTCGATCAGGACCGTAGGTCTGGTATTTAAGATGGACGGGCTGATTGTCGACACGTGGAATTACCTCGTCCGCAGGATTAAGGATATAGGCGGAAAATAAAAAATTTTCAAAATTCAAAAATTCAAGGCCAAAATCAAGACTACGTCGTTTCCTTCGTCGGGTCAGGTTATTCGGGCCTTGGACCGGGCTTGAATAGCGGGCCGGGTCCATCCGACCCGATCCGCGTAATAAAGAATAAACAATATATAAAAAATGTCAGAAAATCAAATAAAAATTAAAAAATAGGAAACTAGCAAAAATAGAAACGGCGTCGTTTTGGAGTCGGGCTTAGAGTTTGGACCTTCGGGCCGGGTCCTCGGATGGGCTGGGTCAACCCGACCCGGTCCTGAAAAATTAGAGAATAAAGGAAAAATAAATAAAATAATAAACAAATAATAAACAAATAGTAATAAAAAATAGAATAAAAAAATAAAAAATTCTAGAAAATCTTATAAAAATTTAGAGATTCGGGAATTATAAGAAAATGAATAATAAAAATAATAAAAAGCAATAAAAAATCACAAAAAAATCATAGAAATTTTACAAAATTCAAAAAAATTGTTAAAAAAACAAGTGAAAACTTTAGAAAGAATAGGAAAAATATTAGAAAATAAGGTATAATAATAGGAAAATTCCCAGAAAGTCTTAGAAAATCATAAAAAAACGAAAAAAATATTAGAAATTAAAAAATAAAATTCCAGAAAATATAGAAAATATTCTAAAATAATAATAATAAAAAAAAAACCCAAAAATCATAGGAAAATCCTCAAAAAAAATCCGAAAAATGTCCAAAATAGGGAAAATCCTTAGAAAATTCTCAGAAAGTCTAAAAAATTCCAGAAAAATTACAAAAAATTCAGAAAAATCAGAGAAATTCCTAAAAATTGTGAAAGTTAGGGAAAACCCACATTCAACTGGTTTGACCTAATTTCACATTTTTGAATTCCCGAGCCTTCCAAAATGACCATTTTGCCCCTCTGGTCAATCTGACCCGAATCATTTCAAATCATCCCAAATCATCCTTGAACCCATTTGACATGTTTTCTAGGCCTTCCTAAGACTCCCCTAAGCCTACTTTGACTGGTTTTGATGTGATTTCTCTATGAATTGATTCCCTGATTGCGCATTTATTTCTATGATTGTGATTGATAGGATAGATACTCTCATTTGCATGAACCCATTGGACTCTCAGAGCCTACCTTACCCAATCTCGCCTGCATGAACTCCTTAGAATAGGAAAATCACTCAACATAGGTACCGAAAGGGCGTCGATAGAAATATCGGCGTAACTAAGTCCCCGAATCCAAATCTCTGGTTTTCGCAGAATCGAACGATTTCTCCCAATCGCTCGATAGGGTTTCCGATCATACCCTCCAAGAAATGATTGGTGGCGACTCCAATGGCATGCACACTGAGCACATGTCACCCGACCACACTAAGGTCGACATCGATTTTAAAATTTCCTGACGCGATTTGGTATGGGCTTGGGAGAGCCCGAGCGAAGCCCAGATACCCAATAGGCCTAGCAATCCATTAACTCCCTCGGGATCCGGAAATCTCGGGAGGGTCGCGACAATCCTCCTACCCTTTTCAGCACTAGTAAGCCCTCCCTTATTCTAGACCTCATATCTTATGGCTCGAATTTCGGTTGCCTTTATCGATTAATGACTTCTTTGTTGCAATTCGTATCATTTTTTTGGGTACCTAATAGATCAGAGGGAGATCTATGCTTGTCAAGGGAATTGCTTAGGCTCGCATGATTTCCCTTTTTTTTTTTTGGCTAAGATTCGGTTATCTGATATGGACCTGTTTTTGCTTGCTCTCAAAGTTTGAATCTTCTTTTCCTTTTAGGGTTATTATTGTAGAAAATCAAATGGATATCTCAGCTTAAATAAAACTATCTTTATATTATTAGAAGATCACTCAATTTACATGACCCTCACAAGTACACACGATGCACTCTCATGCTCACACGCTCTCTATTTGGACTTTTTACACCACACCAAAATATGGAGCACTAGCTCCTATTTATAATCTAGCCAACTTTCGACACGCTTCTACTATTATTTGTTCAACAAGTATAGAACATTGTAGAAAAGCTAATTTATGAATGTAAAGAAAATTCTAGAACATGGAAGAGAGACAAAATTCTAAATTATCTAAGCAAATCATGAAGGTTCTAGAAAGTTGAGGAAAAATCTAGAGAAAATCGGTGCTTTTCAATATTCCCACTCCCAACTACTCTCTTCAGTGCAGGCCTCACGATCACACCAAGTTACCTTCAAAACTCTTGAAGTTTTACAGCTTCAAGTCCTTTAGTGAAGATGTTTGCTACTTGATCATTTGTCTTGGTATACTCCATCTTTATCTCACCTTGCAATACATTTTCCCACAAAAAGTGATAATGTACTTCTACATGCTTGGTCCTTACATGGAAGACTAGATTCTCTATTAAGCTTATAACTGACTGATTATCACAACATAATTGTGTCAAGAAGTTTATTGGCTGATGAAGGTCGAGTAGTCTATCGGCAGATGAAGGTCCTCCATTAATTTTACCACCCATATACACTCTTGAGCTGCTAGTGTTACTGCTCTATACTCAGCTTTTGTTGTAGGTAGTGACACAGTCGACTTTTTTTTACTGCACCATAATACCACTGCTGATCCGAGACTAAACATGTAACCAATAGTCAATCATCGAGTGTCACGATCTTTGGTGAAGTTAGCATCGCAAGGGTGTCGCGACCCTCCCGAGATTTCCGGGTCCCGAGGGAGCTAATGGATTGCTAGGCCCATTGGGTATTTGGGCTCAGCTCGGCCCTCCCAGGCCCATACCAAATCGCGTCAGGAAATTTTAAAATCGAGGTCGACCTTGGTGTGGTCGGGTGACATGTGATCAGTGTGCATGCCATTGGAGTCGCCACCAACCATTTTATTGGAGGGTATGGTCGGAAACCCTATCGAGCGATTGGGAGGGATCGCTCGATTCTGCGAAAACCAGATATTCGGATTCGGGGACTTAGTTACGCCGACATTACTATCGACGCCCTTTCGGTACCTATGTTGAGTGATTTTCCTAATCTAAGGAGTTCATGCAGGCGAGATTGGGTAAGGTAGGCTCTAAAAGTCTAAAGAGTTCATGCAAACGGAGTATCTATCCTATCAATCACAATCATAGAAATAAATGCGCAATCGAAGAATCAATTCATAGAGAAATCACATCAAAAGCAGTCAAAACTAGCCTAGGGGAGTCTTATGAAGGCCTAGAAAACATGTCAATTGGGTTCAGGGGTGATTTGGAATGGTTTGGGTCAGATTGACCAGAGGGGCGAAATGGTCATTTTGGAAGGCTCGGAGAATCAAGAATGTGAAAATAGGTCAAACCAGTTGAATATGGCTTTTTCCTAATTTTCACAATTTCTGGGAATTTTTCTGGATTTTTCTTAATTTTTTTAGAATTTTTTTCAAAAATTTTTAGACTTTTCCTAAAGCTTTCTAAGAATTTTCCTATTTTTTGGGACATTTTCTATATTTTCTGGAATTATTATTATTATTATTTTCTTTATTTTTCCTATTTTTCCAAACATTTTCTATATTTTCTAACAAATTTTCCAAATTTTTTCTAAAGTTTTTATGATTTTTTTTATTATCCTATTTTCTATTATTTATGATTCCCTAATTTTCCTAATTATTTAAGCCTTTTTTATGAAATTTTTATGACTTTTACGATACTTTATTTTTTTTATTATTTTTTTACTATTTATTTTATCTATTTTTTTAGAATTTTATTTATTATTATTATTATTATTATTATTTAGAATTTTTTAATTACATTTATTACTTTTCCGGGATTTTTTATTTACCTATTACTATTTTAGTTTTTTATTAATTTTTTAGTTTTTCCGGACCGGGTCGGGTCAACCCGGCCCGTCCGAGAGTCCGGCCCGAAGGCCCAAACCTAAACCCTAAATTAAACGACGCAGTTTCGATTTTTATTACTCTTCTTTTTTTTTATTGATTTTCTGAATTTCTGAGATTTATTATTATTATTTTTATTTTTATTTTTATTAATTGTTATACGGACCGGGTCAAATGGACCCGGCCCACTATCCGGTTCGGCCCATGACCCAAGTAGACTGACCCGACGCAAAAACGACGTAGTTTTAGGGTTTATTTTTGAATTTTCGAAAATTTTTTTAGAAATTTTTTTAATTCTATTTTTTATCTACTCCCGCCCACTTCTTAATCTAAGGACACGTGGCAAATCCTCGTCCGCCCGATCAAGCAGAGTTATTTTTATTTTTTCATTTTTTCGAAGCCAATTTTATTATTTTTTTAAAACGCCAGCTGACGTGGCCAGCCACGTGGCTGCCACGTCGTCGCTGACTAAGTCAACCAAGGTTGACCTAGGGAGCGACCGGAGAAGATGGACCAAGTGATTGACCCTAGGAAGGAAGGGTGGGAGGGAGCTGAAGAACTGATCGGGCCGTGAGAGAGATGGTAAAAACCGATAAGGGG